>JACEGR010002628.1:0-123409 GCA_014170235.1 Listronotus bonariensis | reverse complement strand
AAACAGGTTTTAAAACGTGTTTATAAAGTATTATGTGCCCATTTAGTGTTATATTGGGATTTTTGTGCAAAAAGAACGGGGAATATAGTGAAAATAAGGTTAGATTGACTTTGAAGATGGATGTCTCCAAAACGAAACGTTTAGATTCGTGATCAGCTCGCCTAAAGGCCCCCTATCCGAAATTGGTCAAAATCGTAGTAGCTGCAACTTTCTAGACAATTGCCAAAAAATAAAAGTGTGAACAAAATAATAAAAACTTCAATAAATGTTCTTTAATTAATATTTTTCTGCTTACTCTGTTCTTATCTTTAAAACAAGCTTAAACATTTGAAAACATAATGATTTTCAAAAATATCTACTTTTAAAGCATTCAGAACAAAAGTGTAATTATTAAACTTTCCTTGGCTGTATTTATGTTGGAGCTGTACTGGGCATGAAAAAACACGGCGCGACAAAAGCACTTTTATTTTACAATAATATAAGGAAACGGCTGGACTGAAGAACGCGTGAGCAACAAGCGAGCGAGCGATTTTTGCAGTACGAAGGCTACATGTTAATTATCGCCCGCCCGCTAAGTGTAGGTGTGACTACTTGGATTAAAAATAGGTTTTAAAAAGTCGTTCGCTTGCAAATCGCTCACAGACTGAAGAACGACAAGCGTCAAGCGGGCGATTTTCAGCGGGCGGGCGAAAATTACCATGCAGCCTTTGCACTGCGAAAATCGCTAGCTCGCTTGTCATTCGCGGGTCTTTAGTTTGGCGGTTCTCTTGGGCTGCCTCGGTCGAGCCGCGCTGTCGTAAGGCAACATTTAACTCAATCCTACGACATACATATGTACAATACTAAACTTAATGTTTTTCTTAAATAATATTTAAATTAAAGCAAACACCAGCCGACAGACATATTTACTGACAATAATAAAAAAAAACGGTTGGTCTAAAAGTATTAAAATCAAACTGTAAAAAAATAATTATTTACTAAAATGAAATCATTTTAGCAAGTTGAATGATCAAAAATATATACAAAAATGCAATAAATACCCAATAGTCAATATAAAACGAATAACGTGGCAACACCGAGTGGGAGTTGAAAACGGGACGAGTCGTTCCCACAGGCACGTGTTTCGAGCGCCGCTGAGGAATTTCGGAGCGTCGCGTCGAAGAATCCACGATCGACTGATCAAAGCAGCGCCGCGCGGCAAAAATGCGCCTCCGGGCACGAGGGGTGGAATAATTTATGATTCCGACGCTCCGTTAGTGGGCTCAAACCTGGATTCGTTCTGCCAAAACAAATATTTGCAATGTCAATTACACACAAACACAAATGCTTTTTTCTAATTAGATAGAGTTGCCGCATTTTTACGTACTGACACTACAGTTAAAACGATCGCTGACGGTTATATTTGAACATTAACTCAGTAAAAAAACAACAAATGTATTTTTTCATGTTGTGACCTAAATCATGTTACGAAGAAATGAAAAAAAATTAAATGTTTATTATAAATGGGAGAGTCATCAAATACTCATCTTCTACTTATGAGCGGCCAAGTTTTACAGAGCAAAGACACCTTCAATCTTGTGGGCGTCACATTTGAAAGTAACCTTAACTGGCATAAACACATTGCATCTATAGCCACGGCAGCTTCGAAAAAGCTTGGATTTCTCTTTCGAGCCAAAAAGTATTTCTCGCCTTCTAATTTATACACTTTATATGTGTCCCAAATCCGACCTCCCTTGGAATATTGTTCCCATATCTGGGGCATGGCGTCCCCCACAACCCTAAGCATTCTTGATTCTATTCAAAGAAGAGCTATTCGTCTCATTAATGATCCTTCACTTACAGAAAGGCTTCCCTCTCTTGCCCATCGTCGGGCTGTGGGGGATTTATCGCTTTTTTATAGGTACTTTCATGGCTTCTGCTCTGAAGAATTGTCCAGTATAGTTCCTCCACTCATGGTTCCCAACAGAGAAACTCGTGGTTCCGCGCGTATGCATCCCTATACGATCCAACTGGACAGGCCCCGAACTTCTCACTTTGTTCGTTATTTTATCCCTAGAGTTTCTAGATTGTGGAACCTGCTGCCCGCGGAAGTTTTTCCTTTCCCCCAAATCTTCAAGTATTTAAGCCCCGTGTCAACAAACTCCCTCTTACCTCGCTTAAGACACCCACGGTACGTTAGTATTTAGGCTTTAAGCCTTCGTGGTTTGTCCAAAGATAAAAAAAAACACGGGATCATTGTATAAACAAAGAAAATAGGTTGTTGCACCTAAAGTGTCTTTCTTAACTTCAACAATAATAATTAATATTTATCTAAAGGATTTTTACCACTTTTTTGTAAACTACCTATAAAAATTAATAATTTAAAATGATTGCTATTTTTAGTAGCAAAAATGCGATTGTCAATGTTGTATATGACCTGCTTAGAGTCTGATTTTTGAAATATACATTGAGAAATCAAAATTTCAAATATATTTAGCAAAGAACAATTATTTTAAAATACAATTTCGATATTTGTGTTTCTCTTATAATTACCCATGAATTTAAAAAGGGTCCTCTAGAACTATTTTCAGCCGAGATAGCTTTTCCGACTTCAAAAATATATAACATTAAGACTGCCTAAGTCCATGTATAGATATTAAGAAAAGTGTTTATTACTTTAATAAACAATAATTTTGGGAGCAATAGCAATATCAAACCCACTTTACCTTCCTAGTTAAGATTATTTTTTTACGTTTTGTTTGTTCCGGACCAGTTTAATTTATTTTGCATTTATGGAAGCCACACATATTTTGATATACTTGCACACTTGCACGCGTCGATAAATTACGCGAGGCGTTTTTTCACATTTTTGGATCCCCCTCCCCCTGGTGAGATTTGGTGAGGTTTACTTCAACCCCCCCAACCCCTAATCTCACGTGAGATGTATAAGAATGCAAAAAGACGCCATTTCTAAGCTAAATTGATTTTGTAATCAAAATAATTTTGAAGAGCAAAAAAGGTCCTCCACCCAAAAGGTACCACTGCATCACATTTTGATGGGTGGACCTGCCCCATAATTCGTTAACTTTGTCCTGTTTCTAGGTGCAGAAAAATTCGTGATATTTGCACAGAATCCCCCTCCCCACTTGGTGAGGTTTGGTGAGATTCCCTCGACCCCCTCTCCCCCTAAATGTCTCACGTAATTTATGGATGCCCCTTACCTGTGCAGGTAGGCCTCCTATACCACCTGGTAATATACGCTGAGAGACTGCTGTCATTATTAACAGTCGGTTTATCAATGTACTTATTAAAAAGTTTACATTGAAAACACCCATAAAATTAGAATGAAAACATGAATGAACCTTCCCTGCAATAATAACACACCTAAATATACATTAAAGTTTTCGTAAACAAAATTAGACCAGTCAAAATGGGTCTAAAATAGACGAAATTTAAATAAATTAAAATCAGGTTGGATTTTAATGTTTTTAACAGTATTACCGAAGACAATTATTGTAGTTTCACTATAGACACCCAGAACAATGCTAAATTTTTGGTCATCAGCTTGACACTTGCCATCGTGGAATTTATGAAGCGGGTATCCATCAAGTACACACTTAAACAGTACGTATAATTTGCCAGTAATGTAATAACAAAAGAAAAACTATTAGTCACCCAATCCGAAAAGTTTACATGCCGGTAATCGTGTTAAACTGTCTCTTTTCTACGCATTGCCCATTTATATTTATAATTGACTGGCTGATTTTGTATTATAAATAATATTTTCTGACTGGAAGGAAATATTTTTAGATCAGACGAAAATGGTAAATAGTTTTAGTAGATTTGTACAAAAAATGCGCATTATAGGACTATAACACTCATATATTTTAGATATAAAAAATATTTTGGATATAAAAATATATTAGTTGCGATATTTTGACCCACAGGATAACGACGCCGTCTAGCCAATCTTAAATTGCAATTTTGAGGAACTCACATGATTGCATCACAGCCGCCTTTTCATAACAACTTACGCATGGAGAAAGGATTTACATTATACAAATGTGCCTATTAATTTTTAAAAACTTTCCATATCTTATAATTTCGATATTAAATAATATAAAATTAAATTTTTGTGTTTATTAAACGAATTTATAGTAGTGCGCCACTACATGCATTAAAAAATAATAATAACTGAAAAACGACAGCGCAAGAATATGAGCATATTCCTGAGCTATTTTTTTTTTTTTTATTGATAAGGACTATATGTATATTGACTAAATGGACGTTTTGGGCAGTTTAAATATATATTTTTTAAAATTAAGCAAAAAAATACAGCTTTGTGGCCTTGTTCCTTGTAAGAAGAGAACATCCCGAATCTTGGAAATGATTTCCTAACCCATATTTATATATATTTTTTTATAAATATATAATATAAATACATTTAATTTAAATTTATTTACCACAATTAAGAAAAACTCTGAATTTAGCACATTTAATAGATTAAAACTAATGCACGTCACTATAGACAGTTATTTGAAACCTTAATTAAGTTTTTCACTGTAAAACCATTTATTAATCGTCTATAAAACAAAAGTTTTAGCTACATTTAAATTTGTGCAATAGAATATAATCAGACAAAAAAATATAGGTCTTTGCCTTGGTTTATTTTTCCAGTCATCCCAGATGTTTTTTTAAATTTGTAACTTCCTGTATATCGTATCTAAAATACATTTTACTTGACCAAAAGCACAAACTTAAGCAAAAAGAATTACGGATGAATTTAGTATTTGTTTTTAGATCCTTTTTAGTGTGTTTTTTATAAGGTTTAAAAAACATAACGATTAAAAATAAAAGCCACCCAACAAATTAAAAATTCGACTTACCATTTTCGTTAGACTCAGTTCTGCTGTCTCTCTCCTCCATTTGTCTTTTTTCTTTCTCCACTAAAATAAATATAAAAAAAAAAATTATTACGAATTTGTTTATCTCTTAAAAATTAAAATACATTTTAAAATTTGTGAATTTGTTATTCATTTCTGAGATATTAGTAATAGGTTTGTTCCAGCAGGCTGTCAGAAATGTTTGCAATCATTCGGATCATGCACACGTCAAATTTGTTGTTCCAGCACTGCCATGTTTATAACATTATACAATTATTAGTTGTTCCAGCAGTTGTATTAAGATGTTGAAAACATGTTGGAAACTGTTTAAAAAGTTGGCAAACCTTCTTCAAGCATTACTGACAAATGTTTAACATAACCTTTATTGTATAGACGTATAAGCAGTATGCACGCTTTGTTTATTTTTTGTTCCAGCAGAAAACTGTTGCTAACATGTTCTGCCCAATGTTTTTAACAATTCCTGCCATTTTACGATTGTTGCTAATATGTTTCCAATATTCTGATGGAACAAACCTAATGTCGTTGTTGTTGTTGGGACAATGATGTCCAATAATTATTCTAAAATTTAATTCCTTGTTTTCAAAAGTGCTAACCAAAACACAAACAGAAAATCGACTGATTTTTGTTAATATTTATCGCCTTTTTAGA
Source organism: Listronotus bonariensis (assembly GCA_014170235.1). Taxonomy (NCBI): domain Eukaryota; kingdom Metazoa; phylum Arthropoda; class Insecta; order Coleoptera; family Curculionidae; genus Listronotus; species Listronotus bonariensis. The sequence goes on along the minus strand of JACEGR010002628.1, from coordinate 117,878 downwards.
TCTAAATACCCATTTTTATCAATTGATTGAAATAAAAGTTATTGAAACACCCTGTACACCTTTCTTTACATATTTTTCCAATAAAGCTTCAGTCACGTTCCCCAAAAAATAATAATCGTAGGGCGCAAATACGACAACAGCGATAAATAAAACTTACTCTGGATGAAATGCGACGCCTTTCTAATTCTATTCTGCTTTCGCTGTCATGACGCATTCCGATAAATTTCCTGATGCCACGTTCCCTTGCCCTTGAATGGTCCTGGACAGGAATCGTCGTAAAGCTTCACGCAAGGACGGTGTAAATTTATAAGGCACGCTGAAAAACAATACAATCATGTTATATGACCGTAAGCCGGATGCAAAATTTGGTCAGTTATTTTCTCTCAGTCCATAACTCGTAAAATGGGTTGTACATGAATCGTTGTGAGCGTCAGCTGCGTTTCCGATGGTGGAATTGTACAGGGTGCTCCAGAAAAAAAGACCAATATTAAACTTTTGTCTTTTTAAATGGAACACCTTGTATTTTAGTTCATTCTTGATTATAAGAGTAAAAAATATTGTAAGTTTTATTGGCGATACCTAAACCAAAACTGAAATGTTTGGCATTTTTGAAAAAAATCATGACAAAAGCAAAATATTAATATACAGGGTGCATTTTTTAAAACTTACAATGGCTTTATTTTCTAAACTAAAACCAGATATCAAAAAAATCATACATCATACCTACTTACGCTTAACCTTTTATATTATGTTAGATTGCTGGAAAATTAAGTGTACAATGATCTACATTTAATATGTTTAATAGAAATTATACACGGTGTCCAAAAATTATACATGGTGTCCAGTAAGTAATATTTACTATTATGTTAATTTCTGGACACCCTGTATAATTTTAAGTAAAAAATTAAATGTAGGTTATGGTACAGTTAATATTCCTAGCAACTTAACATAATGATACAAAGTCAAGTGTAAGTAAGGTAAAATATGTTAAAATTTTATTTTTGTCAAGAATTTTTCAAAAATTCCAAATATTTTAAAACCTTACATTTTTGGTATAGATATCGCTAATAAAATTTACGTTATTTTTAAATCTACCATCCAAAAATGAACTTATATATAGGTGTTCCATTTTAAAAACACAAGTTTAATATGAATCTTTTCTTTGGAACACCCTGTATAATTCCACAATCGGCGCTGCAGCTGACGCTCACAATTCATGTACAACCCTCTCCGCATTTTGTGAGTTATGGCAGGAGAGGGAATTGGTCACGAAAAATCTGTTGCTGGCTCACGGACCAATATTAAAAAACAATTTCATTATACACCCATGACTGATAAAAAGTATTTGGTTAAAGGTTGGTAATGTTCTATGGGATTTCTTAGGAGCTGATCATGAATCTTAGTTTTTTTTGGTAATCTCGTTTTTGAGTTATGTTGTCTATAAGTGGACAAGTCCAAAAATGGGCATGACCTACAATTCCTTTTACAGGTTTAAATTTCCATGGAAAGAATGTGCCTTATTTAACTAGAATCCAGCTCTTGAGGACTGAAATCATTAAAAAGACGCAGGAAAAATGAAATGGTGTTATTCCTATACAAACTGTTGAACAATTATGAATAAAATATAAAAAATTATAAAAATAATTACTACATTATTGATTAATTTTCTTTAAGTTTAAATAGTTTCAAGGCAGAGATTGCTTTAGTATAAAAGTTAGTTTTAAGTAATGCCTGGGATTGTGGTTTTTACCAATTTGTATAGTGGTTTTGTATTTTTTTTTGTGGATTGTGTACCATTGGGTGTTTTGTACTCGCTAGTGTATATTTGAATAAATAAATAAATAAATAACCAACCTGGTATATGGTCAGTTAACCCTTTACCAAGTATTTTTTATCAGATATGATTTGGGAAGTACATATGGTATGGATGCCCATATCCATAATGTATTGGATGATGGATCCATGTGCCAAATAATATAATTACCTGAACATTGGTAACCCTGAGGACTGATTCCATAAATAATTTGGTGGCAGTAGTTGCACGGTATCACAGTAAAGTATTGTTGAGACACAAACTGGTGACTCAAATGGCTGAGCTGAAACGAAAATTTGTAATTTCAGAAAAAAAAAAAAGATGTAAATTGAACATAAGATTTAAACTAGACATATCTTTCTAAATAATGTTGTTTATGGATACCCTTTACTTTAGCTAAGCTTAATATTTTTTAGTTATGCAACCTGGGGTTTACTGTTATGAATATATTTAAAAAATTTATGTTGTTACCTTCCTCGAGTACCTCCCGATGAATTTCGATTTAAAAGACCTTTCCTTATTTACAAACGTGGGGACTCTGTCCAAATCAAGATTCTGCGGACGGATGCGAAACACTCTGGGTGAGAACAGTGATCAAGGCGGCTGCCAAAAAGTATTTGTGAGGATCGTAATTCTCCTTTTCAATTTCTTCCAAATACATTTCGACTTTTGGTAGAAAAGACTTTCATACAGTTTTGTCTCTTTTGCTTTGTCATTGTAGTGATCCTGAAAATAAAATGTTTTTGTCAATTTTTAAATCATTTATTTCAGAAACCAACCAAGTGCACTTTATAAAATTTTCAGTAAATGACAAAAATTTCTATCTTTAAAATAAATAAAGATTTTGGCCTAAATAAATTAGAATAGTACTTAATAACTTCTTAAAACAGATGTTATTTGTATTAACACTTTAATATTCATATTTTGCTTAAAAAAAGATTTTTTTGCACTTGATGTGTTTCTGTAATAAAAAAATTATCTTTAAAATGTGCGAAAAAATGCTATCTAACCCAAGTTACCTTAGTCCAAAAGTGGATGATTTCAAAGATACAGGGTGTTAAAAATTTGTTTGGGTTTTAGTTTTTTATAAATAATTGTGTTAGTAATGGGTGAATTCTCCAAATATGTGGCTTAAGGTGGTTTTGGAAGGTAAGAAATAAAATTTGCTATCAATTTTATTTTAAATACTAGATGGCGCTACCTGCGCTATATTGCACAAATTACAAACAAAATAGGTTTTTGTGTCACCCTGTATGTAATTTTTAGACACAAATTTGAATCTGTAGGTGATTTTAAGAGAGAGTTCAAATAAACCTATGTTCTAAATGTCGTAACTTTTAAGGTGCACAGTGATTGAAAAATATCTTTTTTTTTAAAACTTTATCACCCTGTATCTTTGGTCAGTAAAAAGGTCTATTTTACTAAATTCTAGGACAATTCTGGCACGCTTATTACAACAAGACGTGTTTGATGAAGTAAACATACAGGGTCACCAAAGATGACCATAAAATTTACTTCAGAAACACATTATGAAGTAAACACAATTTTTCTTATAAAATTAAACATGCACATAATATATAAACATAAAAACGTATGGTAATAGTTCGATATAGCGGTTTTCGCTATTATAAGAGATTTTCGAAAAATTCTTTTTCAGGGCGTTTCTAGAGGTCCATTATGACACAAATCTGTGTGCGCGTTTTCCAAAATCCATTTCTTTAATTTATTATTAATAAAAACATATTTACGGGACGGTGGAGTGAACAGGGGTGCTGGGTGGGGACAAAACAGTATAAGTCCAACATCAAACACAAGAAAACATTAATACACTGCACTTGGGGCACATGAAAATGTAAATTAATTTTGAAGTATTAAATTTTTCGAAAAACAACTTTTTCTCTACAAATTATAATAGGAAGAAGGAATAACCTAATTTTTATATGAATTTTGTCCTGTATCTTCCTTTTTCAAGCTATTGACACCTTCTCACTTTATTCTAGCAACATTGCAAGACATTTACAGTTTTATTGCGGTGACAGTCATGGCGAGATTGTTGTACTAATATTTATTTTTAATTTTTTAAACAATTTTTGGACATTTTTGTAAAGCAGAAAGTGTGGTGTGTACTGCTAGTGAAATACTGTTTTTGGGCGTTTAATGTAGGATTTCTACTGTTGTCTGTCCCCACCCAGCACCCCTGTTCACTCCACCGTCCCGTAATATGTTTTTATTAATAATAAATTATAGAAATGGATTTTAGAAAACGCGCACACAGATTTCGTAGTCATAATCGACCTATAGAAAGGCCCTGAAAAATTTTTTCAAAAATCTCTTATAATAGCGAAAACCGCTATATCAAACTATTACCAAACGTATGTTTACATAATACAATTGAAAATCGCTAAAAATCTCATTTTTGCCAAAAATGTCATTTGGCGGGTTTCTGCAATAAACGATTCATTTATTACTTGTTACAAATGGAATTTTTCTTACCTTGAGTTCTTGATCCGTAGGTCCATAGATAGTCCCCAATCCTGCCGTTCGTTTCTGCTGAAAATCAGTCAGTTGGCGAGTTAATTCCTCTTTTGCTCTTTGCCGAGCTTTCCAAAAGATTTTTCTCATAATCTCTTCCTTATCATACTCCTTCGTCAGGTCGTCGTCTATTTCTCTCGCAATGTTTTCGTCCACGTTGTTTAATCTTAAAGGCTAAAAATAAATAAAATTTAAGTGAGTAATTTAATTTTAGAAGCCTAATTATAACTGAATGGTATATTACATAACAAGTGTCGAAAGTAACACATTTTTCATGAGTGGGAATATTGACAATACCACCAGTGTGAAAATCCCTTTTAACACAAGTCAAGCACAATATTTTTGGTAGTTGTCTAGAAAGGTGCGGCAATTCCGATTTTGACCAATTTTTAATATTCATTCTCAAAATTGAAAATTAATCTAACCTTAATTTCTCTATTTTCCACTCTTGATTTAGAGCTAAAGAGGCACAAAATATTTGATTTTCACCTTCACAAACTCCGGTTTGCTATGTATTTTACATCAAATTGCACAACTGCACTTTCAATCGTTTTCAATAGCAGCAGGCTATGATGGCATAGTGTATACATGGTTGCAGCGTTTTTAACTTGAACTTTCGCAATTTATTTAATAAAGGATGTACATAGAAAAACCTGGTTTTAATAGGGGAAAATCAAATATGGTGTGCCACCTTAGCTTTAAATCAAGAATTGTGTGCAAAAAGAAGAGGGAATATAGTAAAAACAGAGATATCTCGAAAAAAAAACGGTTCCGAAAAAAAAAATTTTGATATAGGAAAATTCTTGCAGATTCGTAATCAGCGCTCCAAAAGATCCCTGTATATCAAATTCAACACTAGCGTTGAAAAGTACCTTTCAATTCTAGTGGTGAAAAGAGATTTCAACATGCTTGTAATATTAATTGTAATAATATGTGTATAATAATAATAAATTTTATGTTATTTTCATTTGTGGTCATAGGAACAATAATTTTCAACTGTAGAATATATTTCAACACAAATGTGATATTAATCATCTTCTAAAGAATCAGAGAGTGCATTTAGTCATTTTTATTTGTGGTCATATGAAAATATAATGTAAATATTATTAAAAATCACTTACAGCACCGGGTACCAGGAAACAAGAGTGTATTTCGAAAGCCCATTTTCGCATCTCCTTAGCATTGCCCTCTTTGTAGAGGTCGGTGAGAAGGTAGAAGAGCAAACTATTCGGATCGGAGTTGGACAGTATGTAGTTCATGAAGACGGCCAAGTGGGGAAGATGCTCCCACAGTCGAGAGAGTGACTTGGAAATGCCCATGGTCTTCACTTTGGTCCTAAAATAATTCAATTGTTAAAAGGTCTTTAACTGGCAAATACATAGATATTTATTTTTTTTTTAAATACGTACAATTTCTAAATCTGACATATCGTCGTCCTCCATACTAATAATAGTTTGCTGAGCTACTCTGGAATTGGCCGCTCGGATCGGAGAATTGTTGGAAATTTTCGGCGTGTTTCCACGAGGCGAATGCTGAAGATCTACAAACGAATTTTCTGAAGAATTCTAAAAAAAAATATTTTGCATAAGTTTAATGTCACGTACATTCACGTATTAAAATAAACGTTACAATATTTATGATGCTTTTTTTACAATAATGAATAAAACACTTACTGAAACAAACTCAATAGATCCATCACACGACACTCCCATCAGCAATCTATCCCTCCTTCCAGGCTGTGGACTGGGATATGGAGGGGGAGGTGTTCCCGGCGGGGTACCGGGGGTTGTTGCCAGTTATTGTCTACATTATTATGATCTACTGCGTCGAGATTCTTGGTATTTCCGCTTAGCACCATTAATGATTCTGGACTGGATTTTGTACGATGGTGTTTCGGACTGGTCGACTGGAAAAAAGTGGTTCTTTGAAACGTACACAATATGTGTATATAAAGTATACAACTTAATATAGCATAGAATCCTTCAAAAATTCAAAACTTTTACTTTCCCAGCTTTCTTTTATAATTAGAGAGCTGACTTGCGAGGGCAAAGCTACAATTTTCTGTATGATTAACTTAACAAACTTTTAAATGGGAAAATCAATGCCTGGCGGGGTTCAGACAGTTACAAAACTGCTTTATCAGATGGGAAGCCATTTTGTTTTTTAAGGACATCTTAACAAAAGATTACTTTTTTATATTACCAAAGACCTGCCTAAAGTTTTTTTAATAAAGGCAAAATTTTTAATTAACGTTGACAATTCTAATGTAAAATTAAAAATTCATATATCTAAAAGTATTAACTCAGCAACCTAAATTTCTACAGCAATATAGTATAAACAGTCTGCCTTAGTCTAGAACTATTTTAAAGTTTTAGACGTGTCAGTTTTTTCCGTAGTAAAAATTATGTATAAAAACGTCTTTCTTTTGAAGAGATAAGTTTAAGGCCTGAAAAACAGCTTCAGAAACTCTTTAGGCAATGATTTTCTTTTATTTACCTATTATTCAATAAAACATATACAAAGTTGTAATAAATATAACAACACTGAATGGCACATCACAACAGTCCATTAAAGCCACCACCACAGCCTATAAAGCAACAGTGTATAAAATGATTGGAGAGAGGTGGCAAGGAATGTGAAAAAGAAAAAGTGGTTTTTTATATGGATGGATGTATTTTTGTTGCCGCTCGGTATATAAGATTTAACTAAAACGATTTGGTATAATTGGAAACATTTATAACACACCAATATAGTGTTGCCAAGTTGTTGAAAAAACAAATTTACAAAAGAGCAGACAGAGACTGCAAAAGTGTCTCAACAGATTTCTAGGTATCAGTGCATTTGGATCTTGGGCCATATAAAAAGTAGCAAATGTCTTTGCCTATAAGTATAAAATATAGAAGGATTTACTCAAACGTATGAATAAAGTCAAGCGTTTGGTACAAGTGCGAGTGTTTACTTATAGAAATGTGATGCTACTGGAAAGCAGCATCACTTTTCTACTGGTCACCTGACTAAATAATAATACCCGATTTGGCGCTGACCAGTTTGTGAATTCTCCACAGGGCTAATGATAACAAAGTTTTAAACGCATTTATTCCTAATATAGTAATTACAGTGCAATTTTTAATTGCGAGTAAAAACTTGTAACAGCTTTAAAAATACATAAAAAGTGTTAGTTTCAATTCATAATATCATAAAATATCACCATGATGTACTTATATTTTTTTCATCTAGAAGGCTTCAAACCCACTTACTCAGGTAGGCATGCATGCTCCACTTCTGGAGTGAAGTAAAATTTAGTAATCTGCCGAGATTTTACGTATTTGGAAGTGTAACCATTGCAAGCAATAGGTGCAGGCAGATAAAATATTCCGACAGATTAAAAAAAAATGCTGTATTCCAACAGATATTTTTCCGCTTCAGCAACATATACCATCTAACTTAGCATTATTTGATGACAGTAAAAACGTCAGTCATTAAAATATTAACCACAAGAAACTAAACATGAAAAAGCAATAATATACAGGGTTAGTAGAAAAAACTGGAACGGTGGATTATCTCAGCAACACTCAAATATAAATGAACCAAATTTTGTGCCAAGGAGTAACTGAACATGAAGATTTAAAAATTGTATTTACAAGGTTGCCAAGTTTATAGTTTTCTCTGTAGGTTAGGGAATTTATAAATTTTAAATGGAATACCCCCTTTTTATTATTGTAATCAATTGCTCGTATCAACATTATTATGACCTAATATTATCGTTTTTTACCCCTGTCAGTTTCGGAGATACGGGCATGGTCACTGGACCTTCTAAATTCATGAATAGCATATTTGCGACGTTTCTAATATTCTTTAAAAAAAAGTCAAAGGAGAGAATAAGGAAATTATGAAAAATCGCAAATGCAATTTCTGATTTTAAAATGTCCAGTTACTCCCTGTACTAATTTTAACGAATTTCGGCTGAATCGCTTTTGAGATAATTGACCATACCGGATCGTTTTTGTATTCAATTGATGCCATATCTTCGAAATAGACAGGATTAAAAAAAATTATAATAAAGTTGATACAAGCAATTGATTACAATAATAAATTCCATTAAAAATTTTAAAATTCCCCAACCTAGAGAAAAAGCTATAAACTTTGCAACCTTGGAAATATAATTTTTAAATGCTTTATGTTCAGCTATCCCTTGCTGAGATAATCTACCGGTTTTTTCTACTAACCCTGTATTTTCAGTTCCATGTCATCTACACTTTTATAAAAACAAATCAAATTAATAGTCAAAAAGCTGGCAGCCACCTTGACTACTCTACAAAGTGCAAAGCTACATTTTTGTGTAGGATTAATTTAATAAATGGTTACCCAAGAAAATAGGCCTGAAACATTGATTTTTTTGCACATGGCTGTTATTTTTAAGCTTGTGTCATTTATCTATAATACCTAAAAGAAAACTACATATGAACAGGTTGAAAATTAAACTTGTATTGGAAAATTTGGAATTTTTCTGGATTATATGCAATATTTTACATAAGACTCGGCGCTAATTTAATTTAAAGTCACAGTGACTGAATCTGCAAGAACAAGATACTTTTATGTGATTTGTGGTAAAACATTAACCTTTTTTCATTTAGAGGTTATTGAGTAGAGCTGAGCAAAAAAAGCAATATTTTTTCTAACAGTACTGGAAAAAATATTGGTCATAGCGACGATAAAAAATATCCGGAAATTTTTTGCCCTTAATACACTACTCAAAACAATTATCGCATATGCTCGATTAACTTTAAAATCGCCCCGTATGATGTGCTGTTGAAAGGGGTAGTCAAATTTGTGATTATAAAATATCAGAAATGGGTAAGGGTATAAATTATTAACAAATGAGATTTCTCCCTTTTAACAGCACATTATACAGGGCGATCAAAAATTATTCATTTTTCAATTTTTTTATCACCCCGTAGGATTTATTGTTTACAGTGAAAAACAACGGTTAATATAAAGTTACAGCTTCACGTTTTCTTAACATTTTATTTTTTAATTGTCTTAATAACTTAATTATTAAAAGAGATTTGGCCATTTAAATCCAAAGCATTTTTGTATTAAAAGCTTATGAAAGAAATCGAGCATATGCGATAATCCCTTTTAAAACAAAATAAAAAACACATTTAACACATGTAACTGTCCCGCACTGTATATGGTTGGTTATTATAATAATTAAAGTTATTAAGACAATTAAAAAATAAAATGTTAAGAAAACTGTGAAGCTGTAACTTTGTGCTGCGCTCGTTGTTTTTCACTAGTAACTATCCTACGAGTGATAAAAAAAAATTGAAAAAAATGAATAATTTGATCAGCCCTGGCTATAATTTGCTGTTAAGGGGAGAAATCTCATTTGTTAGCAATTTATGCCCTTACCTCATGTCTGACGTCTGTCATCTAAATTTGACACACCTTCGGCAGCATCCTTACGGGGGCGATTCGTAATCGAGCGCATATCGTGCAGTGGCAGCAGTGATGTTAAGATTAGAGGTATATCATTAAAATTATTGTTTTTCAATAATTGATATATTTTATATACAAAATCTTAGAATTAGTCACTCTTGAACCTTCAACCAATTCATATACTTAAAGGAAATTAAATTCTCTACAAAAAAGCTCTCTTAGTAAATTTCTGTAGAACGAGCCGTTTTTGTATCTCGGCTTCAACATTTTTTTTTTTTTTAAATTTTGTCACTTAGATTTTGGATTTTTTAAACTAACATAAATATCAATATCTTTATAAAACAAGTAATTATTTCTAAGAGAAATTTTATGCTCTACAAAAAAAGGTCTTTAACATTTTTAACACGCTTTTATTAACTTGGGTTGTAACTATCTATCTATCCATCTGGCTGCCTATGTAACGGAATCTTTGAGCCTAATTTTAACCAACTTCCAGCTATTCGATTTCTTTTGAAACTTTGCACACGTATTAAGGAAACATGACAATGCAATAATCTGCAAACAGTATCCCGTTATCTTGTTTTTGATCGCCAGGAAAAAATTCCATTATATTATAAAAACAACACCTAGGTTGCCATCTGTTGGCAACATTTCAAACTTTGCTATTAAATGAAGAAGAAATTTTTAGTGGGTTGCAATATGTTGGCAACGGTCCAAACATTGCCTGGATTGCCATCTGTTGGCAAAATTTCAAACTTTGCTACTTAATGAAGAAGAAATTTTTAGTGAGTTGCAATCTGTTGGAAAAATTTTAAAATTTGCTACTCTTGTTCATTAAAAAATTTTTTCGCCATTTTGTCAAGAGTAGCAAAACTAAAAAATGAAAAATAATTAATAGTTTAAAAAACTAAAAACACGCTTTTATATGCAACTGAACTAAAATTAGAAAATAATTTTTCATTAAAAAAATATTGTCATTTCATAGTAAAAAGCGTGGGGTGATAAATATATTAAATGTTATAATTATTATATTTGCAAATATCTATGATGGAAAAGTTATGAAAAATAGTAAAATGCACCCCACGCTTTTTACTATGAAATGACAATATTTTTTTTAATGAAAAATTATTTTCTAATTTTTATAAGTTTATTCCTTTCAAAGTTTTTTTAAACTTATTTTACAACTATATATAAATGTGTAGAAAAGATACTGAAGGGTGAATAAATGGACTACTAATTTGTGCATTTTTTTATGAATTTATTATTTTTAAAACAATGACACAAAAAGTTCAAGATGTATTAGGCCCGACAATGATTTTCTCCAGTTAACCATTATTAAATGAATCATATGAAAAACTGAGGCTTTGTACCTTGTAGGCTAAGTGAATCTCGCTGTCAGCTGTCAAACTATGACTGAAAAGAAGCAGATAAAAACCAAAATCTGCTACTTACAGAGTTGCTGTGCAACGAGGTGCACGTGGCCACAAGTGGGTAAGACATCTGCTTATCGATCGAGTTGACGGCGGGCGCCTCATCCGTGTGCGTGTTGTTGTTGTATGGAGGGTAAGTGCGAGGTGGCAAGGAGGGGTACGTCACCTGAAGCGTCCTAGAAAAAGGACAGGAGAGGTGAATGCGGCAGAAGCACTTAAAGCGATAGGCCTGTTATCTATGTGTGCAGCGGTGAATAGCAGAGTAAAGTACCGGAAAGTAAAGTTGCTGTTGACGATAAACATGGATACTAATAATTATATTTAAATATAAAATTACAAAAAAATGTAGCATGCATACTAGTTTATATTTAAAAATTTAATCTTTTTACAAAACAGATAGTTCACAGATGGGTGGATTTTGTGAGATTTTATAGACAAATTGTGTTGTAAATATAAATATCCAAAATGTTGCATAAATAACAGGCCCATTCCCATAGTTAAAAAAAAATCCGTAAAAAAAGTGCTGTAGCATGCAGAACTTACCGGACTCAGCCCATTATCCTCTCCTGTCTTTTTCCTAGTGTTAGAGTTAATTTCGTTAGAAAGAAACAACAAGTTAACGTCGTGTTGTTTGTTCCGTTTAGGAAGAGGAGGCGGTTGGTCGGCACTGCCTCCTCCCCTGAGGGAGGAGCTCAAGTGACCGGGAGAGGAAAGGGGCGGGGAGTGCCCATTTCCGGTGACTGTTGCTGTAAGAGAGAACAAGACATAACCTCAATCGGTATAGTATTTTTCCACACATTAATTCCCAACAAGTTGTAAGTAGGTAGATTTTTACCATAAATTATAAAATTTCACAGTGGCGGCTGGTACCAAAGGGCACAAGGAAACGTGCCCACTGCCCACCCTTTAAATAAACAAAAAGAACGATTTTGTTAAAAATACTTTAATGTCAGATATTTACTATAATCCCATTAAAACACTTTTAAAAGCTCTGTTCAAAACTTACTTCTAAATATTCTGCTCAAAACTTACTCCTAAATTACTCCAACGCAACGCCTAAATATCAAAACTTTCTTCCCAAGCCGGGGCATAAACGAAACGAATGAAGTTAGATACCGGTACTAGAACACGAGAGTTGTGCCCGCTTTGTCTTATTTATTTTGCTCCGCAACTTACGTCTTCTTTACTTTAATAAACGCGAAAATAGTATTGTGCATGGGCACAAATTACGTGTGTCCAGGCAGAAGTCGAAGCTCAAACGGTAGTGTCGGACCCGGGTCTAGTAGCAATATTTATTGTTGATTATGATTACACGGTGTGAATACATCGTTGATAATATGTTTAATTTTAACAAGTATAGTTAACAATAGTGTATGTTAAGAGTTTAGTGATGTGATAATTAGATAATTTAGAAATGGATCAACAAGAAAAATAGGCGAATGGAGTATCTTTTTAAATAGAGGGTAAGTTTTTATTATTATTTCTTTTTTGCTTGTGCCCCCTACTAAAAATGTCACGAGCCGCCACTGAAATTTCAGTGAAACATTTCCAAATTTTAATTTAAAAATACTTCCTAAAAGACAATATGAGGTAGAAGGACTGTCAGTAAGTCTCCTCACAGATTCTTTGTTTTCAATGTTTATAATTACTTTGATATACCTACAGGGTGTTAAGGGTGGATTTAGCTTTTTGCCATGGTGGGGGAGAGGTAAAATTCGAATTAAAAATAATTTTTAACAAGTCATTAAAATATATAATTTAGAAACGCAGTGATATCTTTACAGGTGTTATTTTTCAATAGATAATAGATACCTATATCATTTTTAAAAATACTTTAGTTAAATAATTTCACATAAAAGTTATATACTTGTATGTAAATGGTATTTGGTAACTCTGAAAATACCTAAAGACAAGTCGATGGCAAAACTAAACAAAAGTAAATAGGAAAATTATATCTTATATTAGCAATTACCAATAAACAATTTTTTTTTGCTGTGTTATACACTAATCTAGGTAAACACTCCCATAGAATTTTATTCTCTAGTTTGTTGGGAACTAAGTTTGCTTCTTGTACTTCAAATACCCTTACCGACCGATTTGGTCCAGAAAGGTTAGTAGTGAGAGTGAAGAATGAAAAAAATACATATAAGTACCTGATAATAGTTTAGAATGTTAAATGAAAGTTTAAATTAGACTTTTTAGAAATGAATATGAGATTTAATTTGTAACATAAGCTTATGGGGCAGTTTTAATATAATTTTTTAAAATAGTTTTAAAATAAACACTTGAATCCTTTTTGTAGGTATTATTTGGTTGGCATTATAAGAATTTATTTATTACTGTCCCAGCAACAGCAAATACCTTCTAAAATTAAATTGAAGTTCCATTATACCATTAATTGCACAATTTACAAAATACATGAAATATTTTTCTTTATAAAATTAATTTTTAGAAAAAATGAAACACAAAACTACAGAAATAAAATACTAAATGCAACATTGACCATGAAATTAAACCAATATTAAAAAAAAAACAGAATATGAGTTGTAGAAAAAACATTAAGAGTAAGATCTTGCCCAAGGGAAAAAAATTAAAAGCCAAAGTAGATAAATTATTCAGATATTAAAAACTTACCTCAACTAATGTTCTTAACAGGTTGTCCTGCAGTATTCTGAGATTCTTTTCAGCTTTGGCTAGTTCCCCACATTTTTTCATTGGCAGATGTCGCTATTTGGCTCCGTAGCTTATCCACATGGTGTTGCTCCTTTTCAATCATCAAGCGATAATACTGCTCTTTTTCTTGTTGAAGTTGGTGCTGTTTTTCATCCTAAAAATTTAAAATAAATTATCAAATGTATTTCCAAGTATTCCCAAACACCTTATGTTCCCATTTGATAGCATTTAGTTTCAAGAAGAAGAAATTTTTATAAATATTGTTCATTTTGAGGTTAGTCTCCATGGAGAACCTGTCAAAAAACTTAAAACTAAGAGGTAGCAGAAAAAAATATTAGATCATCAGCACCCCATAATCCCCCAATAAGTAAATTTTAGAAGAGCAGAAGTTCTTAAATCTTTTTAAACACTTAAAAAAAGATACATATACAGGGTGTTTCTTAAACACATGCTAATATTTAAGGGGGTGATTTTTGGACTTATTTGAAGAAAAATTCTTCATTTATTTATTTATTTTCACAATTTGTATCTCAAAAGTTAAGATGTTTAGGACATATGTCCATAGAAAGTTTCTTGCTTCAAATGAGTTCAAGAATCGCCCTCTTAAATATTAGTGTGAATTTAAGGATCACCCTGTATATTATAATAATAAATCTTACATCTACGGGTTGAGGCCCAGTTATTCTGGTAGAGGAAGGAACTGTGGCAGGTCTTGATCCAGGTGAGCGCAGTGGAGAGGTCCTTTGTTGAACTGTTAGAACCACTTGAACTGAAGCTACAAGCATGATAAAATTATTTAAGACACCTTTTATGAAATAATAAATAACATTGTTAGAGAAATCCTTTTTTTTTTGTTTAAATTGATATGTTTTATCAAAGTTTGAATCATCATAAGCATTTACCTTTAATTAAGGCCACCACATCTGTATGTGTAGAATGCATTACATTTGTACCATTAACTTGGATGATTTTATCTCCAGCATGTAGTCCAGCCTTTTCAGCAGGTCCTCCTAAAAAATATTAAATATATTAATATTAACAATAAATGTCTAGAATGTTGAGGCAACTCTGATTACGAATCTCAAAGAAACATCAATGTTGAAAATCAAACCAACCTTATTTTCACTATATTCCTCCTTACCACACAATATTTAATTTCCACCCCTTAAAACATATTTTTTTATTTATTTTACATACATTTATTTATTAAATGGCAAAGCTTCAACCCTCAAATACTGCAACCATGTATACACATAGTACTGCTCAAAGGCTACTGCGATTGATATGATTGAAAGTAAGGCTTTGCCATATGGATGGTGGCAGGTAGGATAACCATCTTTTATGGCGGACAAGTTGAAGAAGTGGCAATCGGAATGTAGCAAATTGGGATGGCGCCACAGTAGCCAGTGGGGATATTTTGGTATTTCTTTCCTTTTTTATTTTGTATCTATCTTTCCTTTTTCATTTTGTATTTCACTCTAATAATTTATGCTCATTGGTTAAAAAATCTCCTCTGGCTACTGTGTCGTCACCTTAAGTTGCTCCTTTCACAGACACTTTTTAATACATTCAGATGGTACTCCTCCCCTCTACCCTCCATACTTTGCCATTTAAAGGAAAATACGGTAATTGTCTAGAAAGTGTCCGCAACTCCGATTTTGACGAAATTTGGTATATGGAAGTTTTTTGAGGCGCTGATCATGAATCTTTAATCGGAAACGTTTCGTTTTCGAGATATCCATCATCAAAGTTGTAATTTAAACTAACCTTATTTTCACTATATTCCGCCTTCTTTTTGCACAAAATTCGTGTTATAATACTAAAATGGAGAACAATATTTTATAAACACCTTTTAAAAACCTATTTTTTATTTATTTTACACGTTTTTTTCATAAAATTGCAATTATTTTACCGCTAAACGCTGCAACCAAGAATACACATATGTAGGTGTATGCATGGTTGCATACACAACTTGGTTTAAAGTAAAGCTTTTAAATTATATAAAAAAGGCAGAAAATCAATATTAAAATGTTTTTACAATTTTTTTAATGTTAATTAAAATATTGTGTGCAATTTTAGTATTATAACACGAATTTTGTGCAGAAAGAAATAAGGTTAGTGTAAATTACAATTTTGATGATGGATATCGCGAAAAGAAATATTTCTGACTAAAAATTGTTTTAGATTCGTGATCACCTTCCCAAAAACCCTCGTATACCAAATTTCGTCAAAATCGGTGTTGCGGACACTTTTAGACAATTACCAAAAATAGGTGGTGTAAAATAAATAGAAAAACAAGTTTTTAAATGATGTAAATCAAACATTGTATGCCAATTTAGCTTTAAATCCAAAAATTGTTTGCAGCAAGAAGGCTGAATATCGTAAAAATGAGGTTAGTTTGATAATGGATATTTTAAATACGAAAAGTTGCTAACAAAACAATTCTTCCACCGCCCCAAAACAACCCTGCTATACCAAATTTCATGAAAATCAAAGGTGCCGCAACTTTCTAAACTCTAAGACAATTACCAATAAATAAATATTATCTTACTCTATAATAAATGCATAAAAATTTAAAATAATTGTATTTATAATAATATTTTACAGATTTATAAGTCATATTTATTTTATTAATAACAAAATACACTCAAATTATATTGTCTTATTTAAAATGAAACTACAGTGCCCGTACTCTGTAACTCGATAGAATTTTTTTTCCTGAAATTGCCATATGATTTACATTGCATAGAAAGTAAATTTCATCTCTATCGAGTTACAGAGTACGGGTACTGTTTTCTTACCATCTTTGACACTTTGGACATAGACTGGATTGTCACCAGAAACCTTCATTCCATAGCCACCTCCGTCACGCGTTACCACAACTCGAACGACATTCGGAAGTGTCTGCTGAAGATCCATCAATGAAGGGGTCTTCCTCCCACTGGACTTGAAAGGGGGAAGTCCAAAGCCCTGGACTTCCATTACCACTGTGGAAACAAACAAAAATTAATCAAAATAGAAAATTACTTCACATGTTATTAGGGTTTGCACAGAATCCAAAGACTTATAACTACGGATAGTAGTTTTAAAAATGTAACCATCTAAAACTAATAAAGTGGAAACATCATGGCTTCTTCAAACAAACTGTAAATTGATGCATGAGCATGTTGTCCTATTGTGACTTGACAATGATGCAATTGCACTGGCTATTTATTAAAAAAAATAATAAAATGGGGTAATTTTCTAGAAACCTGCAGTAACTCCGATTTTGACAAAATTTGGTATACAGAGGTTTTTGGGGTGCTGATCACGAATCTGAAAGAATTTTTTGGCGGAAACGTTTTGTTCTTGAGATACTCACCATCAGACTTGAAATTTAAACTAATCCTATTTTTACAATATTCCCCTTCTTTTGCACACAATTATTGATTTAAAGCAAAAGTGGCACACAATATTTGATTTTCACCTTTTAAAACCACGTTTTTTACGTATTTTACATTATTTTTGCATTAAATTGCATAGCTATACTTTGACTTATTTCAATCCCAGTGTGCCATGAAGCCCTATGTGTATGTATGGTTGCCGCATTATCAAAGAAAAGCAACACAATTTAATGCAAAAATAATGTAAAAAATGTAGAAAAACGGGGTTTTAAAGGCAAAAATCAAATATTGTGTGACACTTCAGCTTTAAATCAAGAATTGTGTGCAAAAAGAAGGGGGAATATAGTGAAAATAAGCTTAGTTCAAATTTGAACTTTGATGATGAATATCTCGAGAACGAAACGTTTCCGCCAAAAAATCTTTCAGATTCGTGATCAGCGCATCAAAAACTCCCATATACCAAATTTCGTTAAAATCGGAGTTGCCGCAGGTTTCTAGAAAATTACCAAAAATGGAAATATCTGTACTAAATAGACAGGATATTTGGAGCTATTGTGTGAAGCAAAAAGAAAAAATAACAACTAAGGAATATTTTAAAGCCTAATATCAGCTTTGGATGGAACCAAGAATGAAAAACTAAAACTAGTTGTGTTCTTCAAAAATGTAATATCCTTGGTAATATCAGATTTGGGACCTATGAGGATATACAAACTAAAAGGGCAGAAATAAACCTTAGCATGAGAAAGTAGTCCAAGCTTCCTAAAATCGGATTTTTTTATTTAATGCAATGAACCAATGAGGATCTTTTCTCATTTGTTTTTGCTTATGTCATTCTTGCTGACATCCTTTTTTTTGTGACAGTACTACATATCTAAACCAAAAACCAAATTACAAACATGTCAATCACTTTAAAAAGTATTTAAGGAACAAAAACAATAGCTAATACTTAATCCTCAACCTAATTCTATAAACCCATTAAAGCAATTAAATGTTTATTATTTCATTTTTATCATTATTGATACTTGACTTTTAGGTAGAAACAGAAATAAACCTATTTGATCATAACTATTTTATATTTCATTGACAACGCCTACTTGCATTTGTTGCATTTAATTAGCTACAAAGTACTGTAATCTACAAGATATACCACCCAATTAAAAAAAAGAAAAAATGTCAGAATTACGTATAACAGTATCTCTGTACATAAACAAAACATCAGGGATGACGAATTGTCTATATTTATCAATATATCGCATTAAAATATGAACAATAGCTAGGTGTACCCCATCGCGATGGGTGAATCGACGACTACGATCTGTCACTTTGGTACTATTCATCTAAAGTGGTTTGACAGAAATAGGAAGGCTAACGTAAGTCTTGAATCATCTATTTTTTTGTTATTATTCAATATTTTAGGTAGGTATTTAGATACATAAATTGGACTTACGAGGGTGTCCGACTTGGAGTTGAATTATTGTTGTTCATCGTACACAAATTACAATGTTCCTATTGCCGCAAGTGAAAAATAAAAATAGCTAAAACAAACAGCACCATACATTTCGGTTTTAACACCAAGTCCGCGAGGTTCGTGTCACCTCATGCTTCGATAATCGCGTCGGTACGACCAGTAGGCCAAATTTTGGATTTTCGCGAATTTCGTCGTTGTTTTCGATTCTTTTTTGTCACCTACAAAATCGCGGACCAACAAGTGTCAGCCATATTGAAATTTTCTTGAGATAGAAGAACAGAGGTGATCAACTATCGATATGCAGTATCGAAATTACTTGATCTGTTAGGTCGAATTTTTGCCATTTACTTGTTAAAAGACTTGGTTGATGCTTGCCTAAATTTGACGATTGTTCTGTAATCATTGCGTTTATTGGCATTTATTAGAGATAGATTGCCGAATCACGAAATCCAGTATAAGATGATATATAACTGCTTTTGAAAAGGACTTTAGTATAAAATGTAATTATTAAATAAAATGAGGCGTTTCTTAGGACGGAAGCTTTTGGTCAACTGAGGAATCTTTTGATTGTCAGTGTTCTAATCTCGCAGAGTAAAAATCTCTGAAGATGCCTCGTCGTGCAATGCGGTGGCTAATGAAACGTCGGTAAAGGACTCAAATTTGAAGCGGATCAAACCCAAGAACCAAGATATTCCTCAGGAGTGTTTCTATTTATTATTTGCTTTAAATTACATAAAAGAAAAATTACGTGATATATGTTATTTATTAAAGAAAATAATTATGTGGCAAGATGACAAAACCAGTTAAGTCATTTTTTGTAAAATAAGAAGAAGAGATATTTTTAACCTTGGTACGTCCTGAAAATCACAATTTTTAGTAAAATAATTAAATTTTGCAACTAATTGTTTCATACTAAGTTGAAAAATTTAAATATTTTACTAAAATTGTGATTTTTCACGTGCCAAAGTTAAAAATATTTCTTCTCCTTATTTTACAAAAAATGACTAAAACTGATTTTTCCATCTTACCACAGAATTCCTGTCTGCCATTAAGAAAATAAACACCATGTTTTGATATATCATAGGAAAAATATTTCAAAAAGTGAGAAATTGTGTTTAAAAGATAAAAGTTAATACTACTTCTGCTTGAATTTACGATGGTAAATGGAGAAAAATGTCAATTTAGGCTGGTAATATAAAATAAAATTTTTAAAAGATTATATCAAAACCTACTAAAAATTAGATTAGCCTCAAAATATTATCTCACTTAGTATGCTTATAACCCCAACCAAACCTGAATTAAACCAACTTAAAAATAAAACCAAGAAAAAAATATTATCGATATTTAATACATCGATACTGTACCATTTCTCTTACTTGGACAAATAACCAAACAGAGAGGCGTGGTTCCTTTTTTTATCCATTGGAGTGCATCTGGGTATTTTTTTTAGCTACATAAATTAAACTAGGTACCATTATTTGATTTTGTAGTATATTCTTCAAATAGGAAAAATCAAATATCAAATTAACTTACTAAAAAAATTTAAAGTCATAAACCTGCTTAAAAAAATGTAAAAGATGAAGTGTTTAAGACAAACTAAATTGCTTTCGTAGAAATTTGAAAGCAACAATAAAAATATTTATGGCCGCTACTGATATGCAAGGAACCAAAGCGTTTTCTGTTGGCAAAAAAAGCTGCACGTTCAGGATGTTCGTATAAGTTTATCTTTCTCTTTTATACCGCTTAAGAAAGACGCCAATATCTAAAAGCAATTATTTTTCTAACACAAAACAAAAAAGAATAAAACTGTCAAACTTCAAATTTTTAAATTAACCTTATTTACTTTGTTTGGGAATGTGATTTTGGTTTTTTAACGATAAAATATAAAAATAAATAAAAACTTTCCACCAGAAACTTTAGGGAAACAATTTGGATTTGCGTTAAATTTACAAATACACATTATGTCTGAAGGTACAAGCAAAGATCCAAGTAGTACAAAAAACTCCAATGGTATACATTTGTGGAGGTAAGTAAATTCTTTCTGCTTTGTGTTTTTTTTTTTTTTGTTGTTAATTAACAATAAAGCATTAATTAAAGACCACAACAAAAGAAATTGGAATAGAGAATTAAACAGCTACTTTAAACTTTTCAGAATGCCATCATGAAAATGAAATAAGACCTCGAGATCCCATTCGTTGTCGTGGAATGTGGTTACCGTATTATGTACAAGAAGAGAACTAAGAGATGTATCCTTTTTTGGTGTTTTGATTTAGATTTAGATTTTCTTGTTGGGAATGTATTTGACCTTAAAATAACATGTAGAGGAAATTGGGTAATTATCTCGAAAGTGGGAGCAACTTCGATTTTGATCAAATTTGGTATACGGGGGTTTTTGGGCCAGCTAATCAATACCCTAAAGAATTTCTGGGTAATTTCCTAGAAACCTGCGGCAACCCCGATTTTGACGAAATTTGGTCATACGGGAGTTTTTGGGGCGCTGATCACGAATCTGAATTTTTTGGCGGAAACGTTTTGTTCTTGAGATATTCATCATCAGACTTGAAATTTAAACTTATCCTGTTTTTACAATATTATCCCTTCTTTTTGCACACAACTCTTGATTTAAAGCTAAAGTGGCACATAATATTTGATTTTCACCTTTTAAAACCCCGTTTTTTACGTATTTTACATTATTTATGCATTAAATTGCATAACTATACTTTGAATCATTTCAATTCCAGTGTGCCATGAAGCCCTATGTGTATGTATGGTTGCCCGCATTATCAAAGAAAAGCCACGCAATTTAACGCAAAAATAATGTAAAAACGTAGAAAAACGGGGTTTTAAAAGGTGAAAATCAAATATTTTGTGACACCTTAGCCTTAAATCAAGAGTTGTGCGCAAAAGAAGGGTGAATATAAGTGAAAAATAAGCTTAGTTCAAATTTGAACTTTGATGATGAATATCTCGAAAACGAAACGTTGCCGCCAAAAACTTCTTTCGGATTCGTGATCAGCGCCCCAAACAACCCCGTATGCCAAATTGGTAAAATCGAGTTGCCGCAGGTTTCTTTAGAAAATTACCAATTTTTGTTTCGGTAACATTTTGATTTCGAGATATCCATCATCAAAGTTCAACTTTAAACTAACCTTATTTTCACCATATTCCGCCTTCTTTTCAACACGCTTTTTATTAACTTGGGTTGTAACTATCTATCAATCTGGCTGGCTATGTAACGGAATCTTTGAGCCTAATTTCAACCAACTTCCAGCTATTCGATTTCTTTGAAACTTTGCACACGTATTAAGGAAACATGACAATGCAATAATCTGCAAACAGTATCCCGTTATCTTTTTTTGGATCGCCAAAAAAAAAAATTCCATTATATTATAAAAACAACACCTAGGATGCCATCTGTTGGCAACATTTCAAACTTTGCTATTAAATGAAGAAGGAAATTTTTAGTTTTTACACAATTTGGTTAGTTACACTATTCGTGTTCAATTTTTATGAACAATAAAAATTAATAAGTTCTTTTACACAATTGGGTTAGTTGCACCATTGGTGTTCAATTTTTATGAACAATAACAGTTAATAAATGCCGTTAACACGCTTTTTTATTAACTTGGGTTGTAACTATCTGGCTATGTAACGGAATCTTTGAGCCTAATTTTAACCAATTTCCAGCTATTCGATTTCTTTGAAACTTTGCACACGTATTAAGGAAACATGACAATGCAATAATCTGCAAACAGTATCCCGTTATCTTTTTTGGATCGCCAGGAAAAAAAAATTCCATTATATTATAAAAACAACACCTAGGATGCCATCTGTTGGCAACATTTCAAACTTTGCTATTAAATGAAGAAGAAATTTTTTAGTTTTTACACAATTTGATTAGTTGCACCATTCGTGTTCAATTTTTATGAACAATAAAAATTAATAAGTTCTTTACACAATTGGGTTAGTTGCACCATTGGTGTTCAATTTTTATGAACAATAACAGTTAATAAATGCCGTTAACACGCTTTTTAACACGCTTTTATTAACTTGGGTTGTAACTATCTATCTGGCTGCCTATGTAACGGAATCTTTGAGCCTAATTTTAACCAACTTCCAGCTATTCGATTTCTTTGAAACTTTGCACACGTATTAAGGACCCATGACAATGCAATAATCTGCAAACAGTATCCCTTTATCTTTTTTTTAATCGCCAGGAAAAAAATTCCATTATATTATAAAAACAACACCTAGGATGCCATCTGTTGGAAAAATTTCAAACTTTGCTATTAAATGAAGAAGAAATTTTTTAGTGGATTGCAAAATGTTGGCAACGGTCCAAACATTGCCTGGATTGCCATCTGTTGGCAAAATTTGAAACTTTGCTACTTAATGAAGAAGAAATTTTTAGTGAGTTGCAATCTTTTGCAAATTTTAAAATTTGCTACCATTGTCATTTCATAGGGGCTGGTTATTTTCTTTTTGCTGCTTAATTAAATAGTATGTTCTAATTTACTGTTATATTAAGAATTTTGTGCAATATAACGAACTAAAAATGAAAAATAATTAATAGTTTAAAAAACTAAAAAACACGCTTTTATATGCAACTGAACTAAAAATTAAAAAATAATTTTTCATTAAAAAATATTTTCACTTCATAGTAAAAAGCGTGGGGTGCATTTTACTATTTTTTCATAACTTTTCCATCATAGATATTGGCAAATATAATAATTATAACATTTAATATATTAAGCACCCCACGCTTTTTACTATGAAGTGAAAATATTTTTTTAATGAAAAATTATTTTTAATTTTTAGTTCGGTTGCATATAAAAGCGTGTTTTTTTAGTTTTTAAACTATTAATTATTTATTAACTTGGGTTGTAACTATCTGGCTATGTAACGGAATCTTTGAGCCTAATTTTAACCAACTTCCAGCTATTCGATTTCTTTGAAACTTTGCACACGTATTAAGGAAACATGACAATGCAATAATCTGCAAACAGTATTCCGTTATCTTTTTTGGATCGCCAGGAAAAAAATTCCATTTTATTATAAAAACAACACCTAGGTTGCCATCTATT
Source organism: Listronotus bonariensis (assembly GCA_014170235.1). Lineage (NCBI taxonomy): Eukaryota > Metazoa > Arthropoda > Insecta > Coleoptera > Curculionidae > Listronotus > Listronotus bonariensis. The sequence goes on along the minus strand of JACEGR010002628.1, from coordinate 94,056 downwards.
GGCAACATTTCAAACTTGCTATTAAATGAAGAAGAAATTTTTAGTGGGTTGCAATATATTGGCAACGGTCCAAACATTGCCTGGATTGCCATCTGTTGGCAAAATTTCAAACTTTGCTTACTTAATGAAGAAGAAATTTTTTAGTGAGTTGCAATCTGTTGGAAAAATTTTAAAATTTGCCACTCTTGTTCATTAAAAAATTTTTCGCCATTTTGTCAAGAGTAGCAGAAACTAAAAATGAAAAATGATTAATAGTTTAAAAAAACTAAAAAAACACGCTTTTATATGCAACCGAACTAAAAATTAGAAAATAATTTTCATTAAAAAAATATTGTCATTTCATAGTAAAAAGCGTGGGGTGATAAATATATTAAATGTTATAATTATTATATTTGCAAATATCTATGATGGAAAAGTTATGAAAAAATAGTAAAATGCACCCCACGCTTTTACTATGAAATGACAATATTTTTTTAATGAAAAATTATTTTCTAATTTTAGTTCGGTTGCATATAAAAGCGTGTTTTTTTAGTTTTTTAAACTATTAATTATTGCATGAGATTCTTGATTTAACATTAAATTGGCACAGCATATATCGTTTAACATAACCTTGTTTTTTTAAAATTGATTTTGCGTTTTTATACTAATTCTTGGCATGGCATTACTTTAAATCTAGGCAGCCATAAAAGTTTAGAGGAATACATAAGTGTCATGGTTGCGGCGTTTAGGAGTAATATATTATTTGTTTTAATGGAAAAACAGTCTAAAATAAATAAAAAACAGGAATTTAAATACTGTTTATTAAAAATATTATGTACCAATTAAGTGTTATATCAGAAATTTTGTGCAAAAGAAGAGGGAATATAGTAAAAATGAGATTAGTTCAATTTTCAACTTGAATAATGGATATCTAGAAAAAAAGGAAATGTTTCTGAAAAAAATTCTTCTAGATTCGGGATCAGCACCCCAAAATTTGGTCAAATTCAAAGTTGCTCCCACTTTCGAGACAATTACCTAATTTTGGTTTTCTTTTAAGCTGGCATTTATAATAACAACTGTCGCCTAAATTGGTCAACAAATGAATCTGGCCATCCTGATTTTTGTATAAATTTATCGACCTATAACTTTTTAAATTTTAACCGATTTTTGAATTTTTTCATCTCTTAGAAGAAAATTTTATTGGCTTTAAAATGAAATGAAAATGAAATGAAATGAAATGAAGTGAATTAAGCTGCTTGTGGCTAATTTTTAAATGTTGCTAGGACTACGCTATACAGAGTGGTAAATAAACAAATCGCATTTTTAATGAAAATTAAAGTTATCCCAATTTTACTAAATTGAAGAATGTTTTGTTTTTACCACATAAGTGTATTAACTGTAAAATTACCTCTGGATGTTTTTGCAATATTGAATAAAATTTGGTTAGTAAAGAAATTACAGAGGGATATTCAAAAGTAGTGAATTTTTACCCGTTTTTCCATATAAATTAAGATACTACTTAGAAAAGTCAAAAAACCATTAAAATGGAGACCATTGTATGGGCCCAACTGAACCAAACGGTCAAGTTACCTTTGATTTCGTCATTATTTCTTTTAGTTCATGTGTAACTAGTTTGAAAATTTGACAGTTTGCACAATAAATTTAATAGAAATTATGAAAATTAGTAGTAATAATGAATTTGGATGACTAAGAAATTGAAAAGAACTTTATACTGTTTTAGTATTATTTCTACAAAAGTAAGTTCATACAATTTTCTAAAATTAAATAATAAATGCATAGTTATAAAGAGGATAATTGTCTCTTAAACAATAAGAAGGCTATGATTTTTGTTGTCATATAATGGCTGTGGTGCAAAAATTAAAATTAATAAGTTTAAGATAAATAAAACATGTATTAAATGGTATTTTGAAAATGTTTTATACGATTGTGGAAAAAATATAGTATGTGGACACATGCATAAAGTGTCTTTTTACTCATGCGATTGCCGCACTTGCCTAACGGCTCGTGCTGTCAAACTTACCATTCGTAAAAAAATTGTATCACTTTATGCACTTGTTACATAAATTACTATTATTGGTTTAAAAAGTCAGTAACCATAGTTACTTATGAGGTATTTTTCTTAATATAAAGTGCCCTAAGTATAAAAAATGTAGGTAAGTTATTAAGAGATATTTCTTTCTTAAACAATAATAGTCCCTTACTGATTGTGGATATTTCTCTCTATCATTTTAAAGTAATAATTTCAAAACAAATTTGTTCCTTAACTTTATTACAGTGGTTGTGTTCGATGCCAGGTAGTCATTCCAGACTGAAGATATTTAAAGCTATTTAAGATGTTTAAGATTTAATTTTTAAGAAAAATAAAGTTTTTTGCTAATTGTGTCATTTTTGTTATTTTTTTTGTTCAAAAATTGTATCTTTATCTAGAGTAGTAAATTTGAAAATTGTGGCTGGAATTCCAGAGTATAGTTTTATATTTTTATTACATTTTAAATTTTCACCAGTGTGTTTTAAGCAAATCTATAACACACTTAGACCTCTAAAATTAATTTTGTTTTATTTTTCCATATTTATTCACTAACTATATTATTTACTAGCCGACCCGTGCCCACTTTGTTGGCCGTTAAGTTTCTTTTATAACCTCGTTGTCCGTTAACAACGAGGTTACAAAAGAATGCCGTTAATTATATTTTTCTTTGAACTTTATGTTCAATCATAAAAATAAAATACATATAGCCTATAGCATTTCTGAATTGTGTAGCTTTCTGTTTGTAAAAGAATTTTCATGATCGGTTCAGTATGTCCGAAAATTAGTCCTTACAAACAAACAATCGAAAGTTACAAACTTTACCTCTTTGTTTATAACTAGCGTACCCGTGCCCACTTCGTTGGGCGTTAATATCTGAACTTTTTGTTTAATCATAGTAAAATAAAGCCTATAACACTACTGAATAGTGTAGCTTTCTGATTGTGAAACAATTTTTATGATAATTTTGCGAAGATTAGAGGCTACAAACAAACAAACACACAAACAAAGTTACAAACTTTACCTCTTTATATATTAGATACTCTATCTACTAAAAATAAGTAAATTCGTAGCTTTTTTTAATTCTATTTTTATAAAAAAAATTAATCGCAACCGCCGAGATTTGAATCTGGGTCGTCCGCGTGACAGGCGAGCATTCTACCACTGGACCACCGGTGCTTACACATGCATAACCTCTTCATGATATTAGTATAGATTGCTATACGTATGTCATTATTTTTCTTTCAATTTTTTGTTTAATCATTATGAAATATAGCCTATAGCACTCCTGAATAGTATAGCTTTCTAATTATGAAAGAGTTTTTATGATCGGTTTAGTATTTCCGTAGATTAGCCCTCACAAAGTTATAGTTTATCCACGATAGCCGACCCGTGCCCACTTCGTTGGGCGTTAATATCTGAACTTTTTGTTTTATCATAATAAAATATTGCCTATAACACTCCTGAATAGTGTACCTTTATAATTGTGATTTTTTTTTATAATCAGTTCAGTATTTCCGAAGGTTAGCGGCTACAAACAAAGTTACAAACTTCACCTCTTTATAATAATATATAGTATAGATAAACGAGATATACTTTATGCAAACAGCCCCCCTATATTATTGAACATTTAAAATATATTAGTTTTTCTGCAAACATACTTTATAATGAGGGACTTAAGCCCCCCAAAAGCCAGAGGCTAGTTGCGCCACTGCTTCTCACTATATTACCCCTTCTTTTGCACACAATTCTTGATTTAAAGCTAAAGTGGCACACATATTTGATTTTACCTTTTAAAACATACCCCGTTTCTCTATGTATTTTACACCAAATATACTCCTTTTATCAAATAAATTGCAAAGTTCACTTTAAAAAACTCTGCAACCATGTATACACTGTACAATCATAGCCAGTTGCGGTGGAATTAAAAATGTAGGAATACATTTTACATGTAGTAAATTAAAATACAAACTCTCAAACTTGGTAATTAGAGATACGGTTATCGGGTTTTTAATAAGTCGTTTTTGAGACACGACTAGTAAAGGTTAGGTTAGAATGATTTGTAGTTAGATTACAAACAGATTACAAATTAGAATTTAAATAATATTAAAATAATACAATAAATACCTACTCGTTTTTAAATGATTTACGAAGAATATATTTAGTTTGGAACAGATTGTCTATTATAAAGCTCTTTTTTGTATAAGCTAAACAATATTATGAAAAGAAAAGAGCCTGATCATGATGGCAAAAAACTGATCCCAAAAGGGTTTTGGGCTTTGGGGCTTTTAAAAACAATGAAAGACCCCAAATATATTGTGCAAACTGATGACAAAATAACCATGATAAAGGATATGTATAACAAAGCTCAGTATCACTATCTAGTACTCCCCAATGAAGATATAAGCAACTTAAAAGCAATTAAAAAGAACAGGTCAGTACATAAGTAAATTTTTTGTTAGTTTTAAATAGATAGATAAGATTAATAGAAGTAGTGGTGTCTTAATTTGTAGACTCCTTCATTTAAAATAAACCTGGCCTGTAAAAAGAGGAGTGTTTTGAATAATTTCTCAACATTTTGGACTGCTAATATTTCATTTTTAGATTTCTCTCTTAGAGCATATGGAAAATACTGGCAGAAATTATGTGACTGAAAATCATCCCGATGCAAAGTTTAAGTTTGGTTATCATGCCGAGGCCAGCATGCATCGTTTGCACTTACATGTGATTAGTGATGACATGAATTCACCTTGTTTAAAAACCAAGAAACACTGGAATACATTCAACACTGATTTTTTATGGATTCCAGGGGTAAAATATTATTCAATATTTTAAAATTTTGTTTTAAATATACAAGGTGGGCAAAACAGTGACGTCCAAACTGAAGGGCTAATTCTACACTAAAAAATATGAAAAAACTCATATAAAAATTTGTCCCAAATGTCTTAGTTTTCGAACTACAGGGTGTTAAAAATTTTAAAAAATATTGTTATCTTTATAATAACTTTTATACCAATTGAGATGTTTTTAAAAAAATGTGGGGTTTGAAAAGTAAGACGTTTAGGACACATTTTTATATGAAGCTTTTTCATATTTTTAGTGTAGAATTAGCTCTAAAAGTTTGGATGTCACTGTTTGGCTCCACCCTGTATAGAAAAAAGCAGAATTTTATAAATGATATAAAAATAGTTGAAAACTGTATTTATACATGTGTTGAATTAATATAGCAAAAAAAAAAATGATTAGTTTAAAAATAAACAATAATTTTAGTTTAACTACACTACTCAAAAAATTATCGCATATGCTCGATATCTTTCATAAGCTTTAATACAAAAATGCTTTGATTTAAATGGCCAAATCTCTTTTAATAATTAAGTTATTAAGACAATTAAAAAAGAAAATGTTAAGAAAACGTGAAGCTATAACTTTATATTAACCATTGTTAATTTACTGTTAGCAATACATCCTACGAAAGTGATAAAAATATTGACAAAATGAAGAATTTTTAATCGCCCTATTATAATGTGCTGTTAAAACGGAGAAATCTCATTTGCTAATAATTTATACCACTTACCCATTTCTGATATTTTATAATCACAAATTTGACTACTCCCTTTCAACAGCACATCATACAGGGCGATTCAAAATTAATCGAGCATATGCGATAATTCTTTTGAGTAGTGTATATATGGTATCATCTGTCTATGTTTTTCTAAAATTAATTTAAAAAATTGTCTCAGAAGTTTACTAATTTCAATAAAAATATTCCACTTAATATGTATTTTTACAGATGTGATAGAAAACTTAAGGAAAAATGGTAAAATTCAGCTGCCATCTAAAAGAAAAATGTAAAGAATACTTGGATACTCCATTAAAATGTCATAAATGTAGTGTTACTCCAAAAAATATTCCAGAGTTAAAAGGACATATTCTAAGTCACCTAGACAAGGATTAAATATTATTAGTAATACCATTGTATTGTTTAGTTTTTTATTTATTGATTTGTAATAAACTTCTTTTAAATTATGTTTTTATTCTCAGAGTAGACAATATGATCATTTGATCAGTTCTAACAATGGTAGCTACAGCAGCTCCATTGATCTTGCCTGCTAAAAAGATGTTATATTACCATCATCTGCTTTAGTAGGTAGATCTGTTGTACAAAACTATACAGGCTGATTTAGAACTTAAAAAATGGTTCAAAACAGTTACTGTAGATAATTCTTGCAGAGTAAAAAAGATCTGTTTTTAGAAGTGTTGCAAATAATTGAAATTCTAAGTATAATAATCTTAATCTACATTAAATTTGCTACAAAATAACAAAAAATTGCAAATATACTTTTTATACTTTTTTATAGCTTAGTAAATTTACCAAAACAAAACAATAAATAGAAATCTGCACCATTTTATCTTAATAAATTGATGATGATTGATGGACATCAAATAATTAGATCCTCAAAATGTAATTATTAAGATATTTACATATATTAGTTGCCTTTATCATATAAGACTGATAAAAACACAGTTTTTTATTGTAAAAATGATGTGAGGTATAGAATTGTAGGCCGAGTCGAAAGTTTCCAAAAAAATCTCAGAGTTCTGCCACTGCTGCTTATTGGTTATATTATCATCTGACGGAAAAGTAAGATATTACTAAGAGTCATTCCATAAATAAAACATATTTTAGGTACGATTTTTTTAATAGATATTGGTAAAGCACTTATATTAACACAAAGAGCAACATATAAAAAAATATTGTAAATTCGATAATATAATAAAACGTATTTGATAAGGTATTGAAAACATTGTTGAGAAGCTATGCAACTCATACAATATGACCGCTAGAAAAATTCTTTTAAGATGATTTAACTGGCTTTAGCTTTAATAAGAGATTTGTATGGTAAAAATAAGTCCTAGAGATACAATATCAAGTTTAAAAAGGAATCCATTCTTGGTTTCTTACATAACTTTCATTTTTATTCAAAAAAATTTAAGTATTTACTTTTAGCTTTATTGTCGCATATAAAGCTAAAACCAGTTATAACCACTTTTCCCATACACACTCGGATATTCTTTCAAATATGTCTAGCGGACGGACTTACATAAACAACTGGCCATTAAGGCCCTTAAGACAGGACCTGCAAAAATTAACCATATTAACATTTGCACAATTATTAATAATAATAATCTCATACTATATAATCACATTTTTTAATACATATCATAGCCTAATTAAAATTTTATAGAATCTACAACAAATTGAGATATTAAAACATATTTTGTTTTTAATTACAATATTAGTAGTAAAACTGCCAAAGATTCACAAATGAAGAATATTTTTTGAGATCAAGTTAGTCACAAAATACAGAAATAATATTTGTCCTTACTGAACACTTTAATTTTTATATAACAATTTGTTCTAGAATAAGCAAAAAATAAATACTTTGATAACAAAAATTCAATAGAATTATGTATATTTTAAATTGAATATTCTAGTGTATAAAACATTAGACATGGTCTTCTAGTTATAAACATTGCACATAAATCTATGAAGACCGGTCAATAGAGTTCCTTTAAATACATGTTTTAAGCTTTTTAAAGAAATAATCTGGGATCTTAAAATTTCAAAGGCCAGGCTATTACTTACATAACCCTCAGAGACATATCTGATACCCTTTGGTTTCCTAGTAGCTATATTATATCACACAACTATCCGCACCTTAATTACTGCGTGTAAGTGAGCACCACAAAGTTGCAGATAAAATTGTATGGAAAAAATTAACACATACACTTTCGGACAAAATTAAAACAATACAATATTAAATTATTCCAAATAATTGAGTATTTTGATAGATACTCTGAATATATATATTTTTTTGAAGCATTGTTAATCATATTAATCAATATAATTCTTTTAGATGGACAGCTTTAAGAATTCAAAAATAATAATAATAATTTTGTACAATTTTTGTTACAGATTTTTTTTTAAAATTAAGTCTTTAATTTTTTACTTTATTAACAATAATATGGTTTTACTGAAGAATGCCTATTTTGTTTTTAATTATACGATTTAATATATTGTTATAAGTTTATTCAGTAGTGTATAAAAAAATAACTCCAAAATATAATATCGTTAATTACAAGAAACTTCATCCAAAATATACCTGGTGATGCATCGCCGGGCGGGACATAGGAAATCCCATGTAATTTTTAATGGGGTCAATTATTGGCTCCCTAATTATTTTAGAGGAAAATTCTATTGAAGTTTATTGAAGAGCATGCAGATCTACGTCCATGGTAAAACCTTTAGATTTTTCGGTTAACCCGTTTGCTAGTTAGATGCGAATATATTTTTAAAAATTGTTACATTATTATCGCCTCATATTTATGAACAACAATAAAAATACCAGTTAAGCTTTTCACTGTACGATTTTTTGATAATAATAAAGCACTAAATTTCAAAATGACAACGTAATGTCAAGCTAACTGGTATTTTTATTGTTGTTCATAAATATGAGGCGATAATAATGTAACAATTTTTAAAACTATATTAGCATCTAACTAGCAAACGGGTTAACCGAACAATCTAAAGTTTTTACCATAGACGTAGATTTGCATGCTCTTCAATAAACTTCAATAGAATTTTTCTCTAAAATAATTAGGGGACCCAATAATTGACCACATTAAAAATTACATGGGATTTCCTATGTCCCGCCCGGCGATGGATCACCTGGTATATGTTATCAAAAGTAATGCTTAGATATAGACAAATAAAGTGTTTTTGGCACTGAATACCAGAATAATCTCTTTGGATGTGGCATTAAATATTTTTAAATACTTAAAACAAAAATCTCTATTAACCGGCCACGCCTAACAACCTAAAATTAAGGAATAAATAATAAGATCAGGTAAAAATAACACTTGTGATGATATGCTCCTTATATCTACATAAAATACTTGTGCAAGTAAGTGAATAATGCCTTATATCTCAAAAACTAAATGATTGTCAACGTTAAAATTATTACTTGTTTATTTACATATATGAAAACTTTTTCGCAAAATTTTGGTTTTGTCCGGATAATTCCGAAACGGCTACAAATTTTTAAAACCGAATATTGTTAAGCATAAAAATGCGCAACTTTGCCCCAATTTAACCAACTCTGTATTTTCTACCATTCCCGAGATTCCTATTTGTAATAGTTTTGCAAAATCTTATTTAAAAAACACTTACTTTTTATAGTTACGACTTAAGACATTATGCACTTAGAATAAAAATAAAAGAAAATATTCAAAAATGTACAAACAGGTTGCATATATCGGTTACGAAAACCTGTGTTTAGCAGCTGCAAATTTAAAGCAATTTTTGTAGTTATCAAGGGCAAGGAATACCGTAAACTATATTTTAATTGAAGAGACAAAAATAATAATGATAAAAAGTACAATCTGATCAAAATTCAAAATAATAAAAAATGGTAACATGAATTCTCATAAAACTTTCACAAATATTAATATAGTATTTCATTTATAAAATTAATTATCCCCAAAACAAAACGTTACACAATTACAAAAAAAAAAGCAAAATATTAGAAAAAAGATATTGCAAACTTGCCATTAGTAACCACAAAATATCAAAATAATAAATTTTAAAAAGTGTTGACTTTAATAATATGTACATTCATTAATTTTATTTGTTTTAAGGTAAAAAAATCTAGGTAAAAATTGTATTGCAAAACTTAATGTCCTTTGGAAATACCAAACCTTACACAGGAGAACCAGCTTTTCTGAACCAAATGGTAACACTTCCGGCCTGTGATTTTTGTTTCTTCCAATTTTTAGCCAAAACTCAAGTAAAACAGCAAAATATTTAACAGATCTAAACATTTAGGAGAGAAATTCCAACAATAAAAATATAGGTCAATCAGTGGCTATCTTAAAAAAAACTAAAAACAGGATACACCACTGAATGGCCTAGCAGATGACATCTGTAATAAAAAAAGGAGTTCCACTAGTTATGTATTCGTTCCCAAATGGTGTGTCGTAAAGTGGCCCTCATGGGGCTCAACTCGCAGGGAGAAGGAGTCGGCGGACTGAAGCCCTCGTCGGCCGAGAGGGTGATGTCCTCTTCTTCGTCGGAACTGATTAATTGTTCTAGGGCAGCTGTCCCGTGAAAGCTCTAAAAATACAACCATTTTCAGTATGACTAAAATTGAGTACAGGCAATGGGGAGCGAGTTACTTTTGTCCATAATGCATAGTTCGCGCGGAGTTATTTTTCACAAATAGGTACAGTAGGACGTAATGAATCTAAAAACACAAAATACTTACAAATATGGCGAACGGAAGTGCCGCCATTTTGTAAAAACCGTTTAGGACCTGTATCTCCGTAACCGTGCACTTGAGGCCTATAATTATAAGGACCTTTAGGTAATAGTTCGATATAGCGGTTTTCGCTATTATAAGAGATTTTCGAAAAATTCTTTTTCAAGGGGTTTCTATAGGTCGATTATGACACAAATCTGTGTGCGCGTTTTCCAAAATCCATTTCTATAATTTATTATTAATAAAAACATATTTACGGGACGGTGGAGTGAACAGGGGTGCTGGGTGGGGACAAAACAGTATAAATCCAACGTCAAACACAAGAAAACATTAATACACTGCACTCGGGGCACATGAAAAATGTAAATTAATTTTGAAAAGTATTAAATTTTTCGAAAAACTATCCCACACATATGAGATATCTCGTCCGCCATTAATTAAAGAAGGAAAATTCATTTTGGTCAGCTGATAACATGAAGTTCGTCATTATAAAAATGACAGTCTTGATAGAAGCAGCGTTGCCAAACTTCTTATGAAGAATTAACACCAAGCCTATTTCGGGGATTATCCACCATTTCCATGAGAAACAATGGTATTTTTTGTAGAAATGCCTCCTTCTTTATGTTTAGGTATTTTCCTTTTTCTCTACAAATTATAATAGGAAGAAGAAATAACTTAATTTTTCATATGAATTTTGTCCTGTATCTTCCTTTTTTTAAGCTATTGACACTTTCTCACTTTATTTGGCAACATCGCAAGACATTTACAGTTCTATTGCAAACTCTTCTTTTTATGCAGTGACAGCCATGGCGGGATTGTTGTACTATTATTTATTTCTAATTTTTTAAACAATTTATTGGACATTTTTGTAAACAGAAAGTACGGTGTGTACTGTGAAATACGGTTTTTGGGCGTTTCATGTAGGATTTCTACTGTTTCGTCCCCACCCAGCACCGCTGTTCACTCCACCGTCCCGTAATATGTTTTTATTAATAATAAATTATAGAAATGAATTTTGGAAAACGCGCACACAGATTTGTGTCATAATCGACCTATAGAAACGCCCTAAAAAGAATTTTTCAAAAATCTCTTATAATAGCGAAAACCGCTATATCGAACTATTACCGACCTTTATTATATATAATTAAATTTTCTATCTTTTGGTTTTATAACCATTGATTGTTTAAAGATTTCTAATGTGAAGTCGTAAATAAAGATTTTTTTTGCGGGAATGGGAATTGTTTTACTATACGAATTTAACACGTGCGAAGCCGCGTGCAAAAGCTAGTAATCTATAAAACCACAAAATTACTTTAACATCGAATAAAACTTGCTACTCTTTTGCAACCTTACTTCTAATGTAATAATTCGGTGCTGTATCATGCCATTATGCAATTTTCGGACTCGCCTCATTTATTTTTGTGTAAACATGCAGAATTAGTCATCGCACTAAATCACGGACCCGCTGTCGAAATTTAACAAGGAAATGTACTTACTTAACTTTTGTCTAATCTTAGTAAACAAATAATAACGTAGTCTAACAATTACAGAATTTAAAAATAAAAAGTTTATTTTTTTGTTTGGTGTATTAAGGATAATTTAAATTATTAACACATCTTTAAAAAGGTCAGTAACACTCTTACAGAAAATACAATAAGTCAATGACTTTCTAATGCAGGGTTTTCTTAAACTGTGGTGCCCAACGGCTGTGGTAGAATCGTAGAATCCTCACGTTAAAAAGAACTGTAAATTTTTCGTTCTCAAGATACAGGTGTCAGGAGGCTTCAAAACTTTAAAATTTCAAAAACACGTATTTTAGTAAAATATGGTAGACTAGATATAAACGTTATTTTATTAGGTACTTACTAATATAACATAATTGCGAATAAAAAATTATAAACCTGTATTTTTAAAAGGAAAACTCACCAATATGTCTTTTTATGGCGTAAAATACATATGTACATACCAGGTGTTGCTCCGTCGAACGGGACATAGGGAATCCCATGTAAATTTTAAAGTAGTCAAATATTGGCTCCCCTAATTATTTTAGAAAAAAATGCTATTAGGATTTATTGAAGAGCACAATAAGTTCCACCCAAATTTAAAATTTGAGCATTTTTCAACCAACCAGTAAAGAGTAAACTGCTTAAATACTTCTGCAACGTAGTATCTCATTATGCACCCTGTACTCTACAAATCAATAATAAAAACTCCATATCGATTTATCAGAGACAATTTAGATCATTAATTTATAATGTCATTGCCAAAACTGAACAATTTTATACGGGAGATTTCAAAACAATTCCTCGCATTTCATTTTCGTTTACAGCTAATGCACTCTACAGTTACGCAAGACAATAAAACAAATTTGTCTACATTTTAGAAATCAATTTATGACGAAATTATCGGGATTTAATCAAATGCTCAAATATTCCTCCATTAACTGCCAGACAATAACCCAAACGATTATAAAACTCTTTTCCGTACGTTGGCTAGTCGGTACATCGATATTCTGGCACATTCAGCGGAAATAGCATTCCTTTACTTAGGCAATAGTGATTTTTCTTGATTTGAGTAGTTCATTATTTAAAAATGATGTGACATTGATCTGACAACTTGAGAGCAAGAGATTATAGTTATTTATTAGATAAGTGAGTTATATTACATATAAGTCACGCAAGAAAAGTTGGAAGGTAATTTTCTTAAGTGACTTATATGTAATAACTCACGTGTCTAATACAAAATTTTATCCAACACTTTCGTATAAATCGTTTTTAATATCGAAAATAATTTGAAAACGTCATCCATTATTTGTTACTTGTCATTGTCAACACCAGCAACAAAATTTTGTATTTTTTGAAATGTTGGAAGTAATAAAGAATTAGTATAAGTCACTAGTGAGCTAAAGTCTATAATTCAGTAGTGAGCTAAAGGGTACTTTAGCTCACTAGTGACTTATAGTACACTTTATATCCTCAAAATCTGATCAACTATGTAGATATTATATGCAAGTGTTGGATAAAATAATTTTTATGGTATTTTATTATAAACTTCTAATAATACAGGGCGCGTAAGAAGATAGGAGATTCTGCAACTTTATTTTAGCATTTATTTCTTAGCTAGCGAGTGAGAAGATTTGAAATTTGTACACTGGGTACAACTTTTGGTGCTCTTTAAAAAATCCTAATAATATTTTCTTTCAAAATAATTAGGGGAGCCAATATTGGACCACTTCAAAATTTACATGGGATTCCCTATGTCCCGCCTCGACGGAGCAACACCCGGTATATGCAATTAAGTGGATTTGCTTTTTCTCTGCGAAACTGGTCAAGATGCGAAAAAAATACAGTCCGTGGCATACATGCCCCTTACATAAATACAATTATTAAATTACAACAAAATTGGGTAAAGGATATTTAGGATATTAACAAAAATCAATTTTTTTTTACAACATTAACACCATGTATCGGTAAGTATAGGTAAATACTAGATATTTAACTTTTACTACAGTGAATGTAATTGAAACTCTTTCCTTTACTTTTAAAGTTAGTTAAAGACAGGGCTTCCCAAACCAAAGTCGCGACGCCCTGGGGCGTCGCAATGTCCTTCCAGGGGCGTCGTAGGTAGATGGAATAAAAAAGTGGAGTGAAGGTGTATTCAATATTTGGAATACCGAGATCGATGAGGACCTATTTTTGCTCTTTAAAATTTTCAGGAGTGAAAACAAGGGGATATTGTTGCTTTTTAGGAAATCTGTAAAAACGTTTGGCGAGAACTTTTCTTTCTTTTTTGGTCATCAAAATTTTCAGGACTGAAAAGAAGAGGAGGCTCTTATAGTTTTTAGAAATTTTATAAGGCGTCGTGAGACGAGATTGCTGTGTTAAAGGACGTCCCAATTGAAATTAGTTTGGGAACCCTTGGTTTAAGAAATACCTTGGCAAGTTTTATTATTTCTTATAAGAATCTGCAGAAGACGCTGATAAGTAAAAATAATATTATTCTTTAAAAGTTTCTATTATACTCGTACTACCTAAATAACTTAAAAGTAAGTAAAAAACAAAATATAAATTAACTAATAATAACCTAAAATATGAATAAAATAGGTTATGGCCACAACTGGTGCATATGAAATCCAGTTTTGGCCATGGTAATTATTGATTTATTAACACTCATATTCAAAAGGACTTTTTCTTATTTAATGAAAGGATTCTGCGTTAGCAGTTTGGCACCACAGTTCACGAACACCCTGTATTTGTTTTTTAGACAGTCGCGCTAGTGTACTTACCATCAATACCATTTTTTCGTCACATTTTGATTAAACGAACATTACATTTTTGACGATTAAAATGAGGTACAAAAGAAATATTTTGTTTTCCTACTCGCGGGCGCAAAGTAGTTACTTTGCGCACCCATGAGCATGCGTAAAGTTGGACTTTGCGTACGTAATCAGACGTTAGAAAATGTAATTGATTGTTAGAGCAACAACAAATAAACGCCAAAACTGACAAATACTATTAGACTTTGAGAAATCTTGAAATGAAAAAAAAAGAAAAATATTAGAATAAAAAACATTTAAGACACTTAGAGAAAAATGTTGTTCCTAACACTTGTGCAAAATATCTTTTCCGCACATAAAGCTTATCCGAACACCGCTGCGTCGCTCGTTTAATTAGTTTTGCGTAGGAAAAGTATCACTTTGCGCATTTTTATATTACAGTAATTTCGAGCTCAAAGGAGTTTTTAAGTTAGAAATAAATAATTAATAGTTTAAAAAAACTAAAAAACACGCTTTTATATGCAACCGAACTAAAAATTAGAAAATAATTTTTCATTAAAAAAAATATTGTCATTTCATAGTAAAAAGCGTGGGGTGCATTTTACTATTTTTTCATAACTTTTCCATCATAGATATTTGCAAATATAATAATTATAACATTTAATATATTAATCACCCCACGCTTTTTACTATGAAATGACAATATTTTTTTAATGAAAAATTATTTTTCTAATTTTTAGTTCGGTTGCATATAAAAGCGTGTTTTTTAGTTTTTTAAACTATTAATTATTTTTCATTTTTTAGTTTTTGCTACTCTTGACAAAATGGCGAAAAAATTTTTTAATGAACAAGAGTAGCAAATTTTAAAATTTTTCCAACAGATTGCAACTCACTAAAAAATTTCTTCTTCATTAAGTAGCAAAGTTTGAAATTTTGCCAACAGATGGCAATCCAGGCAATGTTTGGACCGTTGCCAACATATTGCAACCCACTAAAAAATTTCTTCTTCATTTAATAGCAAAGTTTGAAATGTTGCCAACAGATGGCAACCTAGGTGTTGTTTTTATAATATAATGGAATTTTTTTCCTGGCGATCAAAAACAAGATAACGGGATACTGTTTGCAGATTATTGCATTGTCATGTTTCCTTAATACGTGTGCAAAGTTTCAAAGAAATCGAATAGCTGGAAGTTGGTTAAAATTAGGCTCAAAGATTCCGTTACATAGGCAGCCAGATGGATAGATAGATAGTTACAACCCAAGTTAATAAAAGCGTGTTAACAACAGGTTTTAAGTAAAATAATATTTTTTAACAACACTTTGTTGAAAGTACACAAAAATTGTTAGGTAAAGTGTCGCAGTTCATGATAAACTGTTATAAAGATTTAACTTAAGAGGATGCTGTAACGAAATGAGCTTACGCGATGGCACCGCTTTACGCATAGCTTGGGAAGCTATGACATGCACGGCTGCATGTACGCTGTTAGTATCTTTCTTTGGATTATTGGAAAATGAAATGCAATAATCTGCAAACAGTATCCCGTTATCTTTTTTGGATCGCCAGGAAAAAAAAATTCCATTATATTATAAAAACAACACCTAGGTTGCCATCTTTTGGCAACATTTCAAACTTTGCTATTAAATGAAGAAGAAATTTTTAGTGTTTCTTCTTCATTTAATAGCAAAGTTTGAAAAGTTGCCAACAGATGCCACTCTTGTTCATTAAAAATTTTTTCGCCATTTTGTCAAGTAGCAGAAACTAAAAATGAAAAATAATTAATAGTTTAAAAAAACTAAAAAAACACGCTTTTATATGCAACCGAACTAAAAATTAGAAAATAATTTTCATTAAAAAAAAATATTGTCATTTCATAGTAAAGCGTGGGGTGATAAATATATTAAATGTTATAATTATTATATTTGCAAATATCTATGATGGAAAAGTTATGAAAAAATAGTAAAATGCACCCCACGCTTTTACTATGAAATGACAATATTTTTTTAATGAAAAATTATTTTCTAATTTTTAGTTCGGTTGCATATAAAAGCGTGTTTTTAGTTTTTTTATAAACTATTAATTATTTTTTTAAATATTTTTGATTTTGGAAATGACAAGATTATCGGAAAGTTAATTAAATTTTGGTAATGTTTATAAATTAACACATTAAATTTCACAAAATTACAAAACCGTAAACATAACCACTTTCCGATAATCTTTGGATCGTTTTAAAAACTTTTCTATATACAACTTTTTCTAAAACAAATATTTAAAAACGGCAGCGAATCGCGTTTTAGCTCAATTTAACGTGTACGGCATCCTCTTAAAATATACACTAAAAGGAACTGTTAAAGATTCTCGGTTAATGGATGTAAGTTTGGGTACTTTGGACCTTTTAACACGAATTTACATACTTTTTATTCTACTGCTCACAATAAATAATTAAAATTATAATAACGCACGTATACAGCTTTATTAGCATCCATAATAAAATTCTAATTGAATTTGCAAACGCACATTAAAAATAACAGTATCGTTTTTCAGCAGACTTGATTTCCTTAATATGCGACTGGTATGACACCATTTTTATTCGATAAGTAGGTATTTAAATGCATCATTTTTAATTATAAACTTACTGCTCATCTCAAATAAGACATAAAAACGCGGTAGTGCGAAATAAAATATATAAGGGTGTCATTTAAAACTTTCCACTGACTTCGAAACGAGACAGATTTGAGAAAATCGCCGAAACACGTCAAGATATTTATTGAGGGGGAACGTTTTTACAAAAAATTGGACGGCGCCCCTTTAACCCCTTAACCACCAGGGCCACCACCCCCAAAATTCTTAAATGAGAAGGCGGGTCGAGTGATACATCATTTTAAAGCTCCTGACGAGTACTTTATAACCCTAGAATATGAAGTCAATATCTTCACCTATTACAAAATGGCGGTACTTTAAAAATTACCTAAATACCTGATTTGGATGGCCATATTTCGAAACTAATAAAGTTAGATGTACCTAATGTGGTGTTTTCTTAAAGCTCTTTTAAAGGTCTTTTTAATGGTGATACTGGTAGTAATATACAGGGTAGAAGAAAATGTACATATATTTTTATTTAAGAACCCTGTATATTATTTTACCATTAAAAAGATCTTTAAATGAGCTTTAAGAAAATACCACATTAAGTACATCTAACTTTATTAGTTTCGGAAATATGACCATCCAAATCAGGTATTTAGGTAATTTTTAAAGTACCGCCATTTTGTAATAGGTGAAGATATTGACTTCATATTCTAGGGTTATAAAAGTACTCGTCAGGAGCTTTAAAATGATGTATCACTCGACCCACCTTCTCATTTAAGAATTTAGGGGTGGTGGCCCTGGTGGTTAAGGGGTAAAGGGCGCCGTCCAATTTTTGTAAAAACGTTCCCCTCAATAAATATCTTGACGTGTTTCAGCGATTTCTCAAATCTGTCTCGTTTCGAAGATAACTTGAGTGGAAAGTTTTTAAATGAACACCCTGTATATAAAATAGTAATTTTAGTAACAAGTACATAGACACTTATTTTTTTACTATCCTATGAGCAAGAAAAAAACTGTAAAATATACATAAAATTATCAAAAATTGTGGTAAAGAGTGTAAGGCTTTGCTTAATTTGCGTGTTAGTATTTGGGATACTCTCACACTCGATGGTTTATTATAAATATCTGAGAAAAGAGTTTTTTTTCTTTAAAATTGACAAAGAAAAATAATTCCTTATTCAGATATTTATAAATGCCTACAGAAGTGCGGCATATCTTGTAGAGTAGCTGTTAGTAAAGCATTAAAATGCCTTTATATCTAACTTACTGAGAACAATCAATATCAATACACTCGAACTAAGTAAAAAATCGTCGTAGTGGTGCTGATTCGTTAGCAGTCAGAAGTCACCATCAACCATGTTATTAAACAAAGGCGATACCTAAATAAGCAAAAAATAAAAACATGCTTCTACCCAACTCCACAACTCATTCTGCAAAATAAATATATTGAAAAATTGATGTTCTTTTTAGATGTTGCATTTTGTACACTTATTATAAAGTCCATAAAAATTACATAAAATAACATCATGAAGAAGACACACTTTATTTTATACAATCTATTATACTATTAGGAGCCAAAATTCTTCATGTTAATACTCATTTTGCAGATTGCAGATTAAAATACAAGGTAAATTAGAACTTATGCTTAAAAAATTATAGGACTTTTGACAGTTGTAATATTAAATATATCCTCTGTAATGTCACAAAATGTGGTATCTTGTTTTTGGTAATCTTCATAGCAAAAATTAAAGATTATTACTATCTTTACCTTTTGATAAACCCTAAAAATCAATTGCTAAATTTTATTTAGTAATTTTATGTGTCCTTTTTAGATAGGGTAAAAATTAATCAGAGTTTTGTTTCCTTATTTTTAAAAATGTATTGTCCTTCTAATTTTTACGGATAAGTTCTGAATCACCCTATATATGTAAGCCTTCTACCAGTTAATATGAAAATTACAAAAATATTAATAGGTAGACATAGCCACTAATAAAAACTTATACATAAATACTTATTATGTGCAGAAACATATTAACAAAATCATTGATATCGATGAACGTCAAAATAAGGATTTGAAAATATAAAAATTTTAAATAATGATCATGCTTCAGTATAATAATCTTCAATCTGTTTTTTTTTTTTTTTTTTTTGAAAATACATTTTTTTTAAATATTCCTGCCATTAACAAAAAAACTGGAATCCAATGCCTTGGCAGGGAAAATTTAAAAGATTCTTTTATGACTCCAAAATCCACTTATGTATAATACAGGGTGGGCCATAACTGTATGAGGAGTTTCAATATCCAATAAAACAAACATTACAAAATTTACACAAATTTTATTGATATTATTTTAAACTACAAAAAATGAAAAATTTTATGACCTAAAAATTAAATTTTTTAAGTGACTTTCCTCACGTTGTTCACATTCCTAATCCAAAGTTGCATATTTTCAAAATTTTGGCGACAAATTGCTCGCGGAATGGCGTTTATTGACAATTTGGGTCAGTGGACAATCCCCGATAGAAACATCAACGTCCCCTTCATTCTCCCAAGCTTTTTATGTGGACTGCAATATCAGGAAGTGGAATTATTGGTCCATATTTTTTGAAAATGAAAGAGGAGTTATCGTTACGGTGAGAGCTGATAACCCTTATGGGATGTCACGGGGATTCTTAGTCCCAGCTCTTTAACAATTTGAAGGATATAATAGGCGCGTTGTGTTGCAGTCTTCTGGGTTGAGAAAGAAACTGCTAGCAACAAAATGGTTTAAAGGAAAAAATTAAATGTCAATTGTAAAAAGGCGTCAACATAACCTTAAAGTAATGGAGAAATCCATTACTCGCAAATTCTTGGGTATTTAGAAAAACATAAAATTTTACATGACAGGCAATACGGATTTCGTCACTAGAGATCTACAGCAGATCTTCTTTCCTTCGTTTCACACAACTGGAACAAGTCTCTTGAGTTTCTAGGTGAGTCCCAGATCGTTGCTCTTGATATATCTAAAGCTTTCGACCATGTCTGGCATGACGCACTTCTTAATAAACTTCCCTTCTACGGTCTTCCAACTAAACTCTGCTCTCGACGTATATCAGTCATTCTTGATGGCTACTCTTCAAGCTTTCACGAAATTAATGCTGGAGTGCCACAGGGTTCAGTACTAGCACCAACTTTGTTTCTTCTTCACATCAACGACCTTCTTTCTTCCACAACCAATCCCATTCATAGTTATGCTGACGACAGTACCCTTCACTCCACTTTTCAGGTTCCCAAACCAATCTCTCAACCCGACTTGGAAAGCAAACGCAGGGCGATGCAGATATCTCTTTCACAGGATCTCAATTTGATATTGGATTGGGGCGCCAAAAATCTCGTTCAATTTAATGCATCCAAAACACAATCATGTTCCTTGTCGCGAAAAAATCATCAAACACTCATCCTTTGCTTATGAGTGGCCAGGTTTTTGCAGAGCGGGGACACATTTAACCTTGTGGGCGTCACATTTGAGAATAACCTTAACTGGCATAAACACATTGTATCTATAGCCATCGCGGCTTCAAAAGCTTGGATTTCTTTTCCGAGCCAAAAAGTATTTTCTCCTTCAATTTATACACTTTGTATGTGTCCCAAATTCGACCCTCTCTGGAATATTGTTCTCATGTCTGGGGAATGGCATCCCCTACAACCCTCAGCATTCTTGATGCCATTCAAAAAAGGGCTGTTTCGTCTTATTAATGATCCTTTACTTACTCAAAGACTTCCTCCTCTTGCCCATCGTCGAGCTGTGGGAGATCTATCGCTCTTTTATACGAATTATCCAGTATAGTCCCTCCTCTTGCAGCTCCCAACAGAGAAACTCGTGGTACCGCGCGTATGCATCCCTATACAGTTCAATTGGACAGGCCCCGAACTTCCCATTTCGTTCGTTCTTTTATCCCTAGAGTTTTTAGACTGTGGAACCTACTGCCAGCGGAGGTCTTTCCTTCCCCCAAATCTTCAAGTATTTAAATCCCGTGTCAACAAACTCCCTCTTACCTCGCTTAAGACACCCACGGTACGTTAGTATTTAGGCTTTTAGCCTTCGTGGATTGTCCAAAGATAAAAAGAGTAAAAAATCAAAGTTTGCAGCAACCACGGACGGCCTCAAAAAGGAAAAAATAAATGCCGTTATATAAATTAATTTAAATTATTAATATTTTGGGTGTTGTCAATATTCTTTAGAAGAAGGAGGAACTTTAAAATCATTGATGTACAAACAGCTGTTTCTTCCCCACTGAAACCAACATTCCACCAGCTCTACGGTCAAAATAGTCGGTAAGACTGGTGGTCGCAGAAACCGGTGGAATTTGAAGAAAGCGCTATTTTTGTACCATTCCGTTTTCGGAATCGCAGCAATAAAACGCACCTAATACTACGACGTAGTTTCAACAAGATGGAGCCACTTGCCACCTGCCACAGTATCCATCGATTTGTTAAAATAAATGTTTCCTGGAAGACTCATCTCACGAAGGGGTGATATTCAATGGCTCCCTCGGAGCCTGGATCTTACTTTAAATAATTTTTTTTGTGAGGTTACCTAAAATCAAGTGGTCTATGAAAATAGTCCAACCACGTAGGACTAACTTAAACAAAAACATTGTGCGGGAAATAAACGCCATTCCGCGAGCAACTTGTTGCCAAGTTTTTAAAAATATGCAACTCAGGATTAAGAATGTCAGCAACGTGAGGGACGTCACTTGAAAAATATAATTTCTAGGTCATAAAAATTTTCATTATTTGTAGTTTAAAATAATATCAATAAAATATGTGTAAGTTTTGTAATGTTTGTTTTATTGGATATTGAAACTGCTCATACAGTTATGGCCCACCCTGTACTATCAGACCTTTCACCTGGAAATTTAACAAGCATTAATTTATTTATTTAATTAATTATCCATATTCAAATTAAATAACTAGAATAGAAAAAATACAAAAATGTAATGTTTTTTTCAAGATTTAATCAATCATGTTATAGAAAGTTTGATGATTCATATCCAAAATGGATTCAAAGAAAGTAAAAATAAATTATATTGTCATTTTAAATTGAAAAAATTATAAATCAACATATTTTAATATGCAGATAGAATTAATTATAGTTGTTTTTGTGGCAGTCCTAAAACTAACTAATCATTTTTATAAATTAAACAAATTAAAATAAAATTATTAAATTAATCATTTCAACTAGTATCTTTTTGTTAAACCACTCATACAACTAACAGGCATTACAATCTTGTGTATATTTAATGTTGGTATTATAAATTATGTACAATGTTAAAATTAATGTTAGAACCAAACTTACCTGTGATCGATGGACAGATCCAGAATGAGAGGGAGAGCTATCCGGACTGGCAGCTCCGGTCCGTCCACTGGCGTCCGTGTAGGAACCTGTCATACTACCGCTAATTTTTTCTGCATCTCTTTGCGTTTACCCTTAAAAAATAATTATATTTTTTATCGTTATCTTAAAGGTGTTAATAGTTAATTACCTCAGCAGCTGCCTTCATGGGATCATAGCTCTTCCGCCTCTTCCAGTTCTGAAATTCCACCTCTCGGCTGGATAAGGATGAATTGCTTCGCCCTCCGCTGGACTGCTTTGTATTTTTGCCTAAAGAGATAATAAGTAACTTACAAATTAATAATATACGATTAAAACCATTTTGGAATATTTTAGTACTTTTTGGTTGACATACAGGGTGCGTTTTTTAAAACTTACAATGGCTGTATTTTCTAAATGAAGGCAAAATATCAAAAAATAAAAAAATACCATTTCTATAAAACCCGGGGGAATATAAATGACGTATTAAGTTGCACCCCCAGTCACTTAAAAATCTTAAATGGCAACACCCCTTATGTGGCACCTCTCTGGAAAACTTGTGAAAATGATTTTCGTTGATTATAAAAGTTGTGGTGAAATCAAATACTACCCCTAAATATTAGAAAAATCATTAAAATTAATAATAAAATAAAATAATACTCCTAAAAGCGCTAGCCCGCCGCCATAAAAAATTCTGGATATTTTTGGTTTGTTCTGGTTAGTCATGATTACGCGGTCTTACTTGAAAGCAGTGGGAAATATTTATTTGTATTTTTTACCAATATAAATGTTATTTATACAGGGTGTCCATTAACTTTACCCACAAATTTAAAGGAAGATTCTCCAACAAAAAATAATAAAAAAATATATATAAACATATACTCGTATTCCAAACGCCTACTTTTGGAACTACAGGGTGTTAAAATTTAGGACAAACAGCAGTTTTTTTACAATTACTTGAAAATTCGAATATTTTTTAAGAAAAAGATACGCCACTGCATTTTTCTTACAAAAATTCAAGAAAAAAACAAGGTATTTATTATTAAATCTAGAACCATACAATTTAGAGGATTACTTTATTATGTAATAGTATAGTGTTAGGTTAATTTCTGTAAATTTGTTGACATCATTTCATTTAATTATGGTGCCAACTTGTATTATATGAACGATAATCTGAAATAAAGTTATATTCTATTCTATTTTGAGACATCAAATCTAGTGTTAAATCAGTGTGCGAAAATACTGTATATATGCCACTCAAAGCTCCCAATACAATAAATAGTAATTTCACTGAAGATATGGGCGTTAAGTAAACTAAATTCATACAGAATTTCTTTATGGTACGAGTTCAGATCTTTGTCAGTGTTTGAAAAGTTGATAATTATATTAATTACACAGGTCCACACAAAAAAGTGGTCTGGGTATCGCACAAACATGTTCTCACGTATTTTTTACCGCTGAACACAAATCTGAAGTCAAAACTAGGAGTCAAACTGCAAAAAACCGAATTGTGCCAAGGGGACACTAGCAATGTTTCTTTAAATAGTAAAGATAGTTATGTAGCACCGCGTTTTAAAGGCCTCTTGAAACTCTACTCAACGCCACTTTGTTTTTAAAAATCAGCCCAGCCGTTTTAGACTTACAAGCCAAAACCTTTAAAACCGCACTGTTTGTACAGTATTTAGGCTAAATTTAATTTTTTTAAGTTTAAAACGGCTAGGCTAATTTTAAAAACATAGTGACGTTGAGTAAAGAATTAAATGCCCTTTAAAATGAGGTGCTTACATAGCCCCATTTTTCTTTTGCTAAAACCTCCTTTGCACCATCAATTCAATTTTTTGCGTTTTGACCCCTAGTTTTGACTTCAGATTCATGATTAGCGGAAAAAATATTTAAGAAATTATTTGTCCGGCACCCAACACAGACTACTTTTTTATTTTGTGGACCTGTGTTATTAAATTATACCATCTAATATTTTATAAACGCTAAGTGATTGTTAAACTGAAGAAACATCAAAACTAACAAAAATCGCTAAACAGTTTATTTACAACCATTAACTTTATGTCCTCCAAGAATATACGGTTTACTTAACAACATCCCTATCGACAGGACGTCTTTTGACGTCCAATACATTTCAAGCATTTTTTAGAACTAAAAATATTTTTAAAACCATTGAGATTAATCCTAGGGTTTCTAATTTTATTAAGAAGATATTTTAAACACCTGGTCACCTGCTTTCTTTTATCAAATTATTGCTGAGTAGACCTGACTAAGATTAGTATACACCTTACATATGTCGTTTTTTACATTCCTATTTATTTTTAATAGTGTTTTAATAATATGACTAAAAATAAATTGCAATTACAAAAAGACTTATATTGTAACAGATAGTGTTTTTAAAACAATGTAATTTCTCACTATTTTTTTATTATTTAAAAGATTTCTCGCCTATTGTCAATTAGCCGAAAAAATAACCAAATTAAAACTGTACTGCTACTTCAGTGTAATAAACTTTTAATTAAAAAACAAGTGGAAGGCACGAACCGTAAACAAAAACAAAAGACTAACGAATATTGCACACGCTACCTTGAATGTTACACTTTCAAGGTGTGTGTGTAAGAACTTTAAAACATTATTATAACTGTGATTCCTGCGACCTTAAACTTTTCTCGGTCGTGAAGAAAGTACAATCAAAATTTTATTAAATTTCGCAGGACTACCAAATAATGTATACCTATAGATTGACCGATATCGATATCGGTATATTGATGCCGTTTTCGGTATCGTATTGCCTCTGCAGAAACATGCTAAACTATCGGCATACATACATATGTATAAATGAAGAATTTTAAATCTTCAAGCTTCAAGTGCATACGAAATGTAATAAAACATAAACGAAAATTTTGCAAAAACCGGTATTATTTTTATTACAAAAATAGAATAGTTAGGGATCCCCGGACCATTTTCAAAGTCATTACTAACAAACTAATTTTTCGTGAGTAGCTTTATTTTGACGAGATGACCAAATTTATTCCTCTACAATTTTCGTTGGTGGTAGCATATATAGCAGAGATTAAATATGTTGATTTGATGAATATCAAAAAACCAAAATGACGTACCTCGCAATTTGTAGGACCATGTGGGTGTTAATTTATATAAATATTATTTAATCAACAGAAAAAAAATCAGCTGGTTAGTAGTTATTTTTCACGACATCGTTAACCATACATGTTGGTGGTAGGGGACTATTTGATGAAACCTTACATTTTGTAGGACAAATATGTTTTCGGTTTATTTAGATAATTATCTTGAAAATCAACAGAGAAAATCCCTGTTATAAATTTTTGATATCTGTCAAATCAACACATTTAATTCCTGCTACCCCTGTAAGCTACCACCAACGAATATTGTTGAAAGGGAAAAAGTTGGGCGTCTCATTGAAACGATGCTAAGCTGAAAGATTCAGCTTGTTAGTAATGACTTGGAAAAATGGTCCAGGGATCCCTAACTAGAAGCAATGAAAACTACTTATAAATGACGAGTGTTCATTCAAAAGGAGCCTGTCCAGTTTTAAATATTTTAAGAAAAACAGCAAAAACGTTTGACATTGAAATTCTTTAAACTAAAATTTAAGTGTGGACCAAGAAATATATTTCGTAATCATTTATTTACTTTCTTTTTTTTTAATTAGAATCAAATTCATTTATCTTATTTGTTTAACTTTGATGGTTTTATGATGCGTGTTTTAGGTTTTTTCGATGTAAAAGTCTGTTACTACTTCTAAACTTTTTACCTCTTTTTAACACGCTTTTATTAACTTGGGTTGTAACTATCCATCTATCTATCTATCTATCTATGTAACGGAATCTTTGAGCCTAATTTTTACCAACTTCCAGCTATTCGATTTCTTTGAAACTTTGCACACGTGTCAAGGACCGATGAAGATGCAATAATTTAAAAACAGTATCCCGTTATCTTTTTTGAATCGCCAGGAAAAAAAATTCCATTATATTATAAAAACAACACCTAGGATGCCATCTGTTGGCAACATTTCAAACTTTGCTATTAAATGAAGAAGAAATTTTTAGTTTTTACACAATTTAGTTAGTTGCACCATGAGTGTTCAAATTTTATGAACAATAAAAATATAGGGTTAGTTGCACCATTACTTCAAGGATTCCATAATAAAAATATATCGAACTAAAAATGAAAAATAAATAATAGTTTAAAAACTAAAAAACACGCTTTTATATGCAACCGAACTAAAAATTAGAAAATAATTTTTCATTACAAAGTTTGTCACTTCAGAATAAAAGCGTGGGGTGCTTAATATATTAAATGTTATAATTATTCTATTTGCAAATATCTATGAGGAAAAGTTATGAAAAAATAGTAAAATGCACCCCACGCTTTTATTCTGAAGTGACAAACTCTTTGTAATGAAAAATTATTTTCTAATTTTGTTCGATTGCATATAAAAGCTGTTTTTAGTTCTCAAACTATTATTTATTTAGTTCAATATGTAGCCCTGGAAAACAAAATCTTCGCCAAGGTAAAAAAAAAATAATTTTTAGATATCGAAATTGAAATAAATAAATAAAAATAAATTAGTAGACATCTCTGCTTTCAATATAAACTAGTAATATACTATAAAAATTACAATTGGCCTTTTTTCATTTTAATCAATACAGAAGTGATTTTCATGCAGTGTGGACATCTCTTGGTATGATCGACTTTTATGCTTTCATATTGATTTTTACAATACCCTTTATTATTTTTAAAAGATTTAAAGATGTAAATCGATGGAAATGATAAAGAGACTTTCAAAATTGACAAAATACGTTTTTATAAAATGTGGACTATCCCTTGAATAAACACTCCTCAAATGGCTTTCGTCCACTGGAAGTCAAAAGAGCTATTTTATTTGATGTTATAAATTCGTTACTTCTCCAATTTTGAGTTTTTTTTATTTTCAAAGTCGCTAAATTTAATGTTATTTCCCCTGCTGACTTATGCGGTGACTTTTAATACTTTTGGCTCAGGAACTAGAGGCGATACTTTTTTAATACATATGTAACAGAAAAATTTCTGTTGTTGAGGTGTTAACTTTGGATCAAGGAAATATCCTTTTTATTTTTTCTCAACCGAAGGTTTTGAATCAAATATTATTTAGTGCGTGTAGCAACGTAAGTTTTCTCATTAAAATACAATGCCATATCGTTTTCTAAATTAATTTGAAGTTCACGTTTCATTTCACCAACCTGTGTATATCGTTACTTTAATATCTGTATCTGAATTAACACTATTAATTTTTAATTTCTTTACAATTACTGATACCGTATAAATAATTTATAAAGTTAAGAGTTTGAGATCAGGCTAGGAATGCAAAAACTCACTTTTACCTGATGTGACTGACTCATATGACAGAAATGTTACCTAGTTTAAATTCTGTTGGTCCGCCTTTTGGAGAAAAAATGTCAGATCTTGCATTGCATTACTCATACTGATATTGTACCCAATTTGGTTTAATATTTTTGATAAATCAAGGAGCTTTATGTTAATATTTTTTAGATATTATCATGACCTCTCCTTAAAACCAACTAATAACAATTTAAATCAGAACAAAAGGCATGTCACGAAAAAAATATTAATGTGCAATTTAAATACAAGGTTAAAATAAAATAGGGTTCAAATTTATATCCATCAAAATTAGTTTTCTCCGGCACATCACCACACTACATCCAGCAGTGGAGCTGCATGGATAACCCGTGCAAGTCTATTGTAGTGTATGGCGGACATTATACCAAAAAATCCTCTGTGAAAAACTAGGCAGTCCTAGTAATAATCTAGTAAATTTTGATCCGGAGATATAGTTGGTTACTCTACATTTACAGTTGTTTAATTTCCGTTAAGTTTTGCATCTTTCCAAGATTGTAAACAAACTGTAATTAAAAACATAAAAAAGCAAGAATTAAAATAATCTATGACGACAATGTTCTCACCTTTATTTAAATTAAACACGAGATTTCTTCTACGGATATAATCATCATGCAATGATTCATTTTCCAGCCAGAAATTTTGTATTTTTTATTTTACAGAATAATTTTATTATAATAAATATGATAAATAAATTCGAACGGGTGTGCTTTTTTGCAATAGAGACATTTTGCACCTCTTATTTTGCAATTCCGTTGTGGTTAACGTTATTCTGAGACTGCGCAGTAACGCAAACATGATCCGTTATCGTTATTAACCATACCGGACTCCTTTAATTACGGATGAATACCGAAGAGCTTATCGTTATCGTTATCGTTATTGTTAAACTGCGTGATTGCCGGATTGTAAAATTTTTAATATCAATTATTTAAAAAGGTTGACATTTTAATGCCGTATTAATTAAAATATCATTGATACATAGGCTCT
The DNA here is from genome assembly GCA_014170235.1 of Listronotus bonariensis. NCBI lineage: Eukaryota > Metazoa > Arthropoda > Insecta > Coleoptera > Curculionidae > Listronotus > Listronotus bonariensis. The sequence continues at coordinate 65,075 of JACEGR010002628.1, read as the reverse complement.
AATTAGCGAAAAATCCATAGCAGTACGAAATATAAAATAGTGTAAAGAAATTAAAACGGACTTGCATGTTTAAGGATGTTTTAATTCAGTAATTAATTTACATGTTACAATCTGGCACACTTGCTTTCTATTCTACTACCAAACCTAACCTTACTTTGTGTTTTGCTTATATTGTATTGTTTACATCTACTTTAAAAAACAAAATCAAGAGAACTATTTGCATATATTTAAATATCAATATATCACTTATGGAGAATAAAAGTAAGTAATGATTTTTCGTAAACTTTAAAATCGGTCAACGACAGGTAAAAATAAGGTTATGTGTCGAAAGCGCAGACGCAAGATAAATTTTTTCGAAGAGGCTGCAAAATCTCTGTCTAAAACTGCTGCCGTAATCGTTATGTTTAATAACGATAACCATAAGGAGGCCAAAAAACGTCTGCTATTTTAAGAGGTGCAAAATGTCTCTAATCTTTAAATTAATTTCCTTTTAAATCACTTTTAAGGCAAATGCTGGGTGAAACATGGTTTACCATTGTGAATTAAACATACAAAAAAATCTTTAAAAAGCTTTTTAGGTCTAATACACTACACTAGTGAAAAGAATTAAAAGATACAAAAAAGATCCAATTTTTTTAAGTCGCTGTATTTTGCTTAAAAATAGTTTTAAAAAAGCATTTTCAATCTTAAACTTTCTAGTTTTGAGATCTTATGATGAAAACATTTTTTTAAGCAACGTGTATCGCGCCGAATACCGAAAAGATTTTTTTTCAAAATTTTTTTGTTCATTTGGCTGTAATTTACTAGTAACACTCAAATGTTGTAGTTAGAAAAATCCAAAATTTTTATATTTTATTTTTTTGTATTTCTTTTTAACATAAATTTAAATACTTTTATCAATAAAAATGCATAAAAAACACTTTAAAACTGTTTTTGCATTTTGTTAAAGATTATAATCATTTCAAGTCAAAATCGTTATCCTTTAGTTCTTAAAAAAATACGACTTTATGGATTAAAAATATACTTTGTATGTGTCCCAAATTCGACCCTCTCTGGATTATTGTTCTCATGTCTGGAATGGCATCCCCTACAACCCTCAGCATTCTTGATTCCATTCAAAGAAGGGCTATTCGTCTCATTAATGATCCTTTACTTACAGAAAGGCTCCCTTCTCTTGCCCATCGTCGAGCTGTGGGAGATCTATCGCTTTTCTATAGGTACTTTCATGGCTTCTTCTCTGAAGAATTGTCCAGTATAGTCCCTCCACTCACAGTTCCCAACAGAGAAACTCGTGGTTCCGCGCGTATGCATCCTTATACGGCCCAACTGGACAGGCCCCGAACATCTCACTTTCGTTCGTTCTTTTATCCCTAGAGTTTCTAGACTGTGGAACCTGCTACCCAGCGGAGGTCTTTCCCTTCCCCCAAATCTTCAAGTATTTAAGTCCCGTGTTAACAAACTTCCTCTTACCCTGCTTAAGACACCCACGGTACGTTAGTATTTAGGCTTTCAGCCTTCGTGGATTGTCCAAAAAGATAAACAAAAAAAAATTAAATCGAAGAGCGTTTGAGGTTTTGTGGGCATATTATACTGTAAAAACTTAATATTAATGGTTTTCTCAATATCTTTAATTTTGCGCCTAATTATCCCAAAAGCTCTTTTTTTCTTGATTTTCTAACTTAATGTAAAGAATTTTTGTTTCAAACTGGCGTAGCCGATTTTTATTGGGAATTTATTCAAGATTTCAAAATCCTCCTAAATTTTTCTTGTGCAATCAGCGGTTCCTGAGATATTGATGATTAAAGACAAAAAGATACTTTTTTATTCAAAGTTCGATATTTCAGTGAGAAGTGGTCGTATCAAATATTTAATAATTAATAGTTTAAAAAAACTAAAAAACACGCTTTTATATGCAACCGAACTAAAAATTAAAAAATAATTTTTCATTAAAAAAATATTTTTACTTCATAGTAAAAAGCGTGGGGTGCTTAATATATTAAATGTTATAATTATTATATTTGCCAATATCTATGATGGAAAAGTTATGAAAAAAATAGTAAAAATGCACCCCACGCTTTTTACTATGAAGTGAAAATATTTTTTAATGAAAAATTATTTTTTAATTTTTAGTTCGGTTGCATATAAAAGCGTGTTTTTTTAGTTTTTTTAAACTATTAATTATTTTTCATTTTTTAGTTCGTTATATTGCACAAAATTCTTAATATAACAGTAAATTAGAACATACTATTTAATTAAGCAGCAAAAAGAAAATAACCAGCCCCCTATGAAATGACAATGGTAGCAAATTTTAAAATTTGCAAAGATTGCAACTCACTAAAAATTTCTTCTTCATTAAGTAGCAAAGTTTCAAATTTTGCCAACAGATGGCAATCCAGGCAATGTTTGGACCGTTGCCAACATTTTGCAATCCACTAAAAAATTTCTTCTTCATTTAATAGCAAAGTTTGAAATTTTTCCAACAGATGGCATCCTAGGTGTTGTTTTTATAATATAATGGATTTTTTTTTCCTGGCGATTAAAAAAAAAAGATAAAGGGATACTGTTTGCAGATTATTGCATTGTCATGGGTCCTTAATACGTGTGCAAAGTTTCAAAGAAATCGAATAGCTGGAAGTTGGTTAAAATTAGGCTCAAAGATTCCGTTACATAGGCAGCCAGATAGATAGTTACAACCCAAGTTAATAAAAAGCGTGTTAAAAAAGCAAATTACAGCCAAATGAACAAAAAGATTTTTTTCAAAATTTTGGACAAGAGAAGGAAGTCTTTGAGTAAGTAAAGGATCACTAATAAGACGAACAGCCCTTCTTTGAATGGCATCAAGAATGCTGAGGGTTGTAGGGGATGCCATTCCAGACATGAGAACAATAATCCAGAGAGGGTCGAATTTGGGACACATACAAAGTATATTTTTAATCCATAAAGTCGTATTTTTTTAAGAACTAAAGGATAACGATTTTGACTTGAAATGATTATAATCTTTAACAAAATGCAAAAAAAGTTTTAAAGTGTTTTTTATGCATTTTTATTGATAAAAGTATTTAAATTTATGTTAAAAAGAAATACAAAAAAATAAAATATAAAAATTTTGGATTTTTCTAACTACAACATTTGAGTGTTACTATGTAAAACTGGTAAATAAATCCTTTAAAGTTACCTTATTATTTTTTTTTAACAAAAACCTATAATAAAAAAGTTTTAGAAGAGTACTTGTTTGTATAATATCCTTGATGGCAGTACCTCGTTGCTAAAAGTGCCATAAATACACTATTTCGTATGTGTTTGCTTAAAGGTTGTCAACAATGGGGTAGAATGAATAAAATACCAGTGATTTTGAAACCATAACCTATATATAAGTATCGGTACTTTGCCATTATTTTTTTTTCGCAAGCACCACTCTGTACTTTAACTATATTTAATTATTCTAACAATGATACCATCACATACAGACTTAAAACAGCAACAATTAAAACAATTTTACAGGTAATTACAAAATAGTGCCGTTAATTAACAAGACAAGAAATTAATAAATCCGTACTGGACTTTCATTTTTGTTACGACTCACGTAATTTTTCATTATTCCGATTGCGAAAGAAGTAAATTATAAGCGCACATATATCGGTCGGTACACATACCACTCTATTATTGTAGTATATGTATAATTAGTACAAGTACGTACCTATAAGAAGTAAATTTACTATATAATTAATTAGATTTAATAAATAATTACATGACGATCAAATACGCATTTTGAACACTAACAATTTCACGGATCTATTTTTATTTATATAATTTATGTACCCAAACGACCATTATACTTTGTTTCTACGAATTAATATGTAAATAATCAAAAAACATAACATTTCTTTTAACACGGAACATAGATTTTGTTGAATTTTACGTGTTTAATATTTAAATTAAGCACAGCCAGATTTCCATTAAATCAATTTTATTATTGTTATTATTTATTAACAGCAACTGGTGGCTGAAAATTATAAAATTACTTATTCCTTACAGGTTTTTTTTTTAATATGTTCCATCTGTCGAAAAAAACTGGGACAACAAAATCTTGTTTTACTTCCTAGTCTATAATACCCAGTTTTACAATTATTGTGAGTTTAGTTTAGGTTCAGTTGAGCTCAACAGGTACATGAACCTGCTCCATTTAAAATATATTGCTGTCAAGTAAAGGCCAAAACTTACAGCAATATATTTTAAATGGGCAGGTTTATGTACCAGTTAAGTTCAACTGAACCTAAATTGAACGCAATTGTAAAACTGGGCATTAGAGTCAAGATCGTTTAACTAGGTAAGGTTGCCTCATTACGTCACATATGTACCGCACTGCTGGTTCCTTATTGGCGCCAACATAGCAAACAAGGATGTCTAGACGGATAATGCTATGAGGGCGAAAGAGCGCGATATACAATATTTAAAAATCAGCTAGAATAATCATTGTTAAATAATTTATTAATAGGAAATAAAGAAGTTACGGTATCAACTGGAATTAAAAGTATTTCTTTAACATTGACAAAAAACACAAACTACACTGTTAAAAACTTCATTAAATAATGAGCAAAATACATATGTGACGTATGGTCCGCCATGTTGCAAGGCTTACGAGGCAACCTTACCTGGTCAAACGATCTTGCATTAGAGTGCTGTTTGGATGTTGTCAAAGTTAATACAATTTTATGACAGCTGCGTCAAAAAAGACCAAATACAGGGTGTTTCACAACTTATGCGACAAACTTTAAGGGCTAATTCTACAATAAAAAAAAGAAAAAACTTTGTATGAACAATGTCCTTAACGTCTTAGTTTTTGAACTACAGGGTGTTAAAAATTTAAAAAAATAATAGTTTTTTTTATAAAAACTTTTATACCAATGCAGATATTTTTTAAAAATTTGCGAACGCCGCCTATGCACTAATAGTATATTACATTACAAGGGTGGAAAATGACTTATTTCACACGAGTGGGAATATTGTTGCACGAGGCGTTAGCCGAGTGCGACAAACCCACGCGTGTAAGAAAGTGATTTTCACACAAGTAATGTACATTATTTTTCCTACGACCACAAGTTATTCACCAAAAAACAATAAAAACTGTTTGTCTTCACGGAAAAAATAAGAAAACAATTGAAAACTTTGCATCACTAGGGTGATATATACTTTTCCTTACTGCGATATATTATACTGTTTAACAATATTTTTATATCAAAAATCATCTACCTAGTCGCTTTTTATCATTTTAGAATTAATAATTAATAGTTTAAAAAACTAAAAAAACACGCTTTTATATGCAACCGAACTAAAAATTAGAAAATAATTTTTCATTAAAAAAAATATTGTCATTTCATAGTAAAAAGCGTGGGGTGCATTTTACTATTTTTTCATAACTTTTCCATCATAGATATTTGCAAATATAATAATTATAACATTTAATATATTTATCACCCCACGCTTTTTACTATGAAATGACAATATTTTTTTAATGAAAAATTATTTTCTAATTTTTAGTTCGGTTGCATATAAAAGCGTGTTTTTTAGTTTTTTAAACTATTAATTATTTTTCATTTTTTAGTTTCTGCTACTCTTGACAAAATGGCGAAAAAATTTTTTAATGAACAAGAGTGGCAAATTTTAAAATTTTTCCAACAGATTGCAACTCACTAAAAAATTTCTTCTTCATTAAGTACCCTGCAAAGTTTGAAATTTTGCCAACAGATGGCAATCCAGGCAATGTTTGGACCGTTGCCAATATATTGCAACCCACTAAAAAATTTCTTCTTCATTTAATAGCAAAGTTTGAAATGTTGCCAACAGGTGGCAACCTAGGTGTTGTTTTTATATTTTTATAATATAAAGGAAAATTTTTTTCCTGGCGATCCAAAAAAGAATGTTAATTTTTATTAATTGCACATTATGTATTATGTATACATTACACATAATGTAATTTTTATTATTTAATCCTTGAACTAATGGTGCAACTAACCCTATATTTTTATTTTTCATAAAATTAAACACTCATGGTGCAACTAACCAAATTGTGTAAAAACTAAAAAATTTCTTCTTCATTTAATAGCAAAGTTTGAAATGTTGCCAACAGATGGCGTCCTAGGTGTTGTTTTTATAATATAATGGAATTTTTTTCCTGGCGATTCAAAAAAGATAACGGGATACTGTTTTTAAATTATTGCATCTTCATCGGTCCTTGACACGTGTGCAAAGTTTCAAAGAAATCGAATAGCTGGAAGTTGGTTAAAATTAGGCTCAAAGATTCCGTTACATAGATAGATAGATAGATAGATGGATAGTTACAACCCAAGTTAATAAAAGCGTGTTAAAAAAGGTCCTCATTTAAAAAATATTGCATGGCTTTTTCAATGTAAATCCCATTAACAGTCTGATAACTCCAAATTTATTTTAAATAACAATGACAGCGATGACAGCTTTATATTATACTTTGCAACACTAGTGTTGTAAAGTACTTTGCAACACTAGGGTGATATAAGGCATTTTCTATGCATGAAAACAGTGTGCTATTTACTATTTTCACATGTGGTCGTAGGAAAAATACATTTTTTGACATATATGAAAAAAGTAATTTTTACCAATTTCGTCCATGAAAGGTTTAAGGTAAATATCTTTTAATAAAAAAATGATACGTCTCTACATTTTTCTTGGATAAAAATATTATTAAATATGCCTATTCAGTTTGAAACAAATTTAATTTCTTGACTTTTTTATATGATGCACGGTTTTCGCGTAAATAAATAAAAACCATTTCTCGACATGTCATTTCGTATGAATAATATCAAATTTTACAGTAAAAAATCACCTTTGATATTTATTTTTTAATTAGATAGGGATTTGGACATGCCTAAAAATGTTTTTTTATTTACGCGAAAACCGTGCATCATATAAAAAAAGTCAAGAAATTAAATTTGTTCAAACTAAATGAGGTATTTTAAAAAATATGTAGTTCAAAAACTAAGTCCTTTAGGACATTGTTCACATAAAGTTTTTTTATTTTTTTATTGTAGAACTTGACCTTAGAGTTTGTCGGTTAAGTTGTGAAACACCTTGTATAGAAATTTTGTTTCCTATAGACCAGGAGACACTTCCCTACCTTTACTTTAATGTTACAATTTTTTCGGTACAATGGTACTTTATTTTCATAAGCTGTTGTTTTAAAAGATCGGCTTATTTAAAGTTGTATTAATTGGCAAAAAACGCGCTTATGATGCATTAATAATTTTTAAATCCATTTCAACACTGTTTTAATAAAGGTATTTAAATTATAGTCTCTTCGTTAAGTGTGCTCAAGAAATTCACTATTATGTTCCATAAAAAAGCCTGATACGACGTTTTTTATTCCATTTCTGATTATTTTCTTCAAAATCTCTTAAAAGAAAGTTGTTAAAATGATCATACTTACATATCAGATCTTAAGTTTAAAAGTTTGTTCTTTTAAGATCCTCTAACCCCAAAAATTTTGACCAGTGGTATTCTTGTTTTTTTTTTGTAGGAAAAAGTGCAAAAATGAAATCATTTAACAGCATTTTAAGTGATTTTTTATTAATTTTTAAAATCAAAAAGCGTAAAATTTAGATTTATGAGATTCTGTTTCTGCTAAATTGACACTATTTAAGGGGTGGCCGATATTTATAAAGCATTTAATTAAATAAAAAGTATTTTTAATTTTTGGATGAAAATGTCCCTTATAAAAGACCTAATAGACATCAGACCAATTTTTTAAATCTTTGCTTTAAAATAATCTTAATGCCTGTCATATACGACGATGCCACTTTAAAGAAAATATCCTCTATTTCCAAATGTCACTTACCATCTTTCTTGACGCTTTTGACAGCCGCATTTGTCGTCACCGGTTTTGTCGCTCGCATACTAAACCTCCCCCTTCCGTCCTTGTGAACGGCGTCGTCGCTTTCGCCGGCGTCTTGACGGGGGCGCTGTGAGGCTTCTGCACCGTCTTCGGAATGTCCTTGGTGGCGGGGGCGGTGTCCCTCTTTACTTATATTGAGCAAGTATCGACTTTGCACCTGAAAACAACCATAAATATCAGTCGTCTATCCGAGGGCATTTCAAACTAAGTAATGTCCATTGTAAACTTGCTCAAGAGTCAGGCATTGGATAAAAATGGGTATCTAGATCCAAAATGCGAAAAATAATTATAGAAATGACCCAATTTTTGGTTATGCTTTTTTCGAAATTAATACAAAAACGGTTAGGTATGGTCAATTATCTAAAAAAACGATCCAACCAATATTTCTCAAAATTAGTATAAGGGTGAAACTGGACCCTCTAAATTCATGAATAGCATTTTTGCGATGTTTTTAAAATTCTTAAAAAAAAGTCAAGAAAAGGGAATAAGGAAATTTATTTATAAAAAATCGCAAATGCAATTTCTGAATTTAAAATGTCCAGTTACTCCCCTGTACTAAATTTGACGAATTTCGGTTGGATCGTTTTTAAGATAATTGACTATACCGGGTCGTTTTTTTATTCAAGCTTGATGCCATATCTCCGAAATTGACAGGAGTAAAAAAAAACGATAATATCAGGTTACAATAGAGTTGATTCAAGCAATTCATTACAATAATAAAAAATAGAGTATTCCTTTAAAATTTTTAAAATTTCCCTAACCTCCAGAGAAAACTATAAACTTGGCAACCTTGCAAAAATAATTTTTAAATTCTTCATGTTCAGTTATCCCTTGGCTCAAAATTTGGCCCATTTATTTTTAACGCTTGCTGAGATAATCCACCGTTCTGGTTTCTTCTACTAACCCCCTGTATAATGACCTAATTTGTTTGTTTCTTTTTAACTGTGAAATAATGACTACTGTTTTTAACTCATACTTTTAAATGTTAATTTGTTGTACTACACTTATACATTTTACTTTTTATTTTTAATTAATATTGTTAGTTTAGCTTTAGTTTTGTTGTTATTTTTTCTAATACCTTTTCTCTAATGCACTGATTTTCCCCATTTTGCATACATATCACTAGTGTTTCTTTGTGTTCGCCCTACTAATTTGATGCCAGTAGTCGATGCCAAAGGGCTCTAAGCTATCCTTCACTTTAGAAAAATAATTTTGAACTTTTTTCTTTCAATCCTTTTATAAAATTGGATATAAAATTAATAAAAAGCATCAAAATATCTTTTGCATCCTCTTTTGCATTAACTTAAAATGAACGAGTTTTCGAAAAAATTGTATAGAAGTTTGTTGCATTAACTTTTTGTGCAGAATCGCCCACATAAATCCTGACGCATAATTTCCGGACACTCTGTGTAAGCTCTGGTTTATTTGGACTAACCAGAACTAACCAGAACTGCAAACACAACAAAACCAATTTTTACAATTGTAATTCTGCAGAGGAAAATTTTCCTCTTTGCAGAGATTTTTTGTAATAATGCCAAAATTTGCATTTTTGTGGAAATGCCCGCAAAATTATTTAAAACGCCGCATAGTCCGATGACGTAATTGGAGTGTGCCTACGTCACAAAAGATACAAGCTACGACATCCCTTTTCTATTGCTTGTTCCTTTGTTGGCATATTTATTTGACGTGACGCTTTTCACATATCTGGCAACATTGTGAAGTTAACTGAACTCGCAAACTGTGGAATCAATTTAATTCAACTTTAAGAATTATTTACAAAAAAACTAAAGACAACTTTGTCAAAATTTTAATTTTACCGGGTTGGTGATGTATTTAACTATTGATTAAAATGGTTTTTACCATTGTAAAATTTTGGCTAAAAGCCTATTGCAATTGCAACGTTGCCAAGTCGCTTTAATTTTCATAGCTAATAGGTATTCACTTGCCTCATTAGTCTTAACTGGTTTTCTGTCGACCGAAATCGCTCGTTCCGGCTTCTGCTCCGCCGGTTGGAACGACTTTCGGCGCATCTCGGGCGTGTTCGGACACTTAAGTTTCGTCGTCGTTTGTTCATTGTCGAGTCGTGCTCGGCGCAAGCTGAACGTACGGTTGCAGCGTGTGTTTGAGATATTACCGAGATCCTTTCGTTTCTGCAGGTTCTTGTCCACGTCTTCTTCTGAGCTAGATTCTGTGTCACCAAACTGACTTCTGAAATTGACAAAACAATAAAACTTTTGTTGTATAGGGTTATTCATTTTAAAGTAAACAGGGCCTAATTTTTGAACTTCCCTGTACTTTTTAAAAAGGAATAACTCTGTACAAAAAAAGTAAAACAAATCTAAAAATAAATAACATACAAAATTTTATGAGGACAAACCGTAAGGGAATAAATTCACTCACCTGTCAATTTTTTTATGCTCTGTTACACTGGACCTTCTATTGGTAATGATAATTCGGCTTAATACAGGCAGTAGACGAACTCCTTTGAATACTATTACTCTTACTAAGATTCGGCGAATTGCACAGATTCGATTCCTTTTGGTAACTACTAATATTCGTACTCTTTGCATTATTTATCTGATTCCTATTTGAAAAACTACTCGATCTTCTTATCGGACTGTTGCTAGGTGAGTTATTTATCTTATTCACAACCTTGCTCTGTCTGTATTGATTCAACAAATTACTATAAGTTTGATCAATACTCTGCAGATTCTTGTTCTGGAAGTGCTCTAACTTATTGTTGAGAGCTCTATCGTCCAGAGAGTTGTGTCTGATGTGGGAAGCTCTTTGTTTTAGTAAATGTGCCGTGTTGTTGAGCTGCAATCCGTATTTGATCTCGTAGTCGCTGTCCTGATCACTGTCAAGAGATAGTTTGTGCTGGAGTGAGTTAATGTAGTTCTGGGTCGGTTTCAAAATGAGTTCCGTGTCTAAGTCTTCGTGCGGTGCGGAAAAACTGTTTCTACTTCTCGGCCGGGACAAAGTGTGTATGGGCGATGGTATTTTCGATGGGGACGTTTTGCCGGTCGGCGTCGGTGGAAGACCTGTAGTGACTGAAACATTTTTGGCGTTCAAATATAGGGTCAGGTGAATAAAGCTAAGGAAATGCCTTTGCCTAAATTATTAAAAAATTAAACATAATAAGTTGCCTGAAACAAATAAGGCAAATACTATAGCTTTTGCTTAAATTTATTCACCTGACCCATATTTAATCCCACAAAAGGATTATTTGGAACAATCATATTAACACAAATTAAGAATGCCAAGAATATAGAAAAGTAGAGTATGTAAATTTTTGTTTGGCATAACAAAAGTTATAACTAGTTTTAACTTTTCTGTCAAAAACTTTTGGCATCAGTATAATTCACGACTAGGTGTATGGCATTCAGTCCTCGTTAAAACTAGTTTTAACTCAACTACACTATTTTCTAGGTCGTGAGGTTAGCTACATTTTATTAAAACGTTTATTCCTGTCGAAGAAGTCTTTGGACCACTTGTACAAACAAGTATAGAGAACAAAATATCCAAATATGTAGAAATTTATATTTATTTATTTATAAATAAAAGCATAAAAGCCTTTTTAAATTTTTGACATTTATGACATAACTCAATTAAACACGTTTGACATTTTTAACATATTTCCACTTCTTAGTTCTCCACTACAATACACTACACTACACTTTACCCCTTGCCAAACAAAACCGTAATGTATTTTACTAAATGTTTGAACTTAAAAATCACTATGCTTTTAACTGTTTAATTTAGAGCAGATAATTTCTTAAAATCTTATTTTTTTAACACGCTTTTATTTGTTTTTTTTTACTATGCCTTGATATAAAACGAAAAACATGTTACCTCACCATAGGTAATACTTCACATAAATGTCTTTTTGTTAAAAAAAAAAACCTTTCTAATAAGTATATGACATTACAAAGGTCAAACCTTGACCTTCCTTATAACTTCTCAGAAAACAGATAGAGCTTAAATATTATTTTTAAACTTTTCAGGTCTTAAATACTGGTGGGCTTTCTGAATTAATTTTGAAAATGCCAATGACCTCGACCTGCTTTTTTTAGTTATTTTTAGTTTTAATAACTTTACCGTTTTCACCTGTACATGAGAGAACATTTTTCTTACCAGCAATTCAATTGAAAATAAATGTTAAAATGGAACTCAGAGTTTGATGGCAATAGTTAAATTTTTCTAGAAAAGAGATAATAAAAACCAAAGAAACCAGACAGCCGCATTTATGATAAAACAATTTAAATTTTTACCTTATTTAAATTGGCAAATTTAAAACTATACTGTAAGGAGTATAAAGAAACAGAAACATATACTTGCTTTCTTTATACAGGATGTCCAATAACTTAACCGACAATCTTTAAGGGGTGATTCTAAAATGAAAGTTAGGAAAAAAAAAACTTTAAGTATTTGGTGATAATTTTTTTTTCAATCATAATAAAATATAGCCTATAGCACTCCTGAATAGTGTAGCTTTCTGATTGTGAAAGAATTTTAATGATTGGTTCAGTATTTTCGAAAATTAGCTCTTACAAACAAACAAACAAAGTTACAACCTTTACCTCTTTATAATATTAGTATAGAGAAAGAGTTTAAGTTTCTTAAAATATTTATTAAATATTTTATATTTTGGAGTAAAGCCAAATCATATTTTATTTACATTTATATTTCCAGAAAGCAAAATAAACAATAAAAAACAAATACCTACCTTATTATATAACATTTACATCTAGTCTATCTAACAGATGTACTAAAACAAGTCTTTTCAACATTTTACTGAAAAGTTTAACACCCTGTACCTTGAGAATGAAAAATTTAGACCCATGTTTAAATGAACTTTTTTTTATAAAATTCGCTTATATATGAAACCTTAATTTTTTTTACTGCCAATAGAAAACAACCTGTATAACACTAAGAAAATGTAAAGACAATATTTTAATTTTGTTTTGTTTATTTAACACATGTTCCCACCTTTCTAAGAGGGACCATAACTTTATTCCTTTTACATACATACCGGCTGTTGCTCCGTCGAGCGGGACATAGAGGGAATCCCATGTAAATTTTGAAGTGGTCCAATATTGGCTCCCCTAATTATTTTAGAAGAAAATATAATTAGGATTTTTTAAAGAGCACGAAAAGTTGTACCCAGTGTACAAATTTCAGCTCTTCTCAGTCTGCCAGCTAAGAGATAAATGCTAAAATAAGTTACGAATCTCCTATCTTCTTACCCGCCTTGTATTACAAAACAAATACAAATACAAAATACTTTTAAGAAGTTTATAATAAAATACTAGAAAAATTATTTAACCTCTTACTCTCAAGTTGTCAGATCAATGTCACATCATTCTTAAATAATGAACTACTTAAATCAAGAAAAAATCACTATTATAAAATGGTTTTACCAGGGAAATAGTTATCGAAGAGTAGCGGACATGTTTGCAGCCTATTTTCCCAATAGGCATACCAAGTAAATCGACAATAAAAAATTTGAAACTACAGACACAGTAATAAATAATTGCAAATGTAAAGAAAATCCACGTGATCTTTCGCCAAACGATTTTTTCTAAGGGGATATAGATGCTCAAATTTTCATTTTGGGTGGAACTTACTGTGCTCTTCAATAAATCCTAATAGCATTTTTTTCTAAAATAATTAGGGGAGCCAATATTTGACTACTTCAAAATTTATATGGGATTCCCTATGTCCCGCTCGACGGAACAACACCCGGTATATGCAAAGAATATCCAATAGAAATATGCCCTTCATCTTACATATTCAACTAAAAACTAAGAATTTTTCATCGAATTGAAAAAACATATAATAATGCAAAAAAGCATTTTCAATTGTATGTATATTAGACTTTTACTTAAAACCCCTTAAAATTTTAATAACATTCAATTAGTGACAGAAATAAACTTACCAGTTGCCATGTTGCCCATTTTTCCAAAGACCAAACTAGCACTAACAACACCGCCCGACTCCGCAGTGTAACTAGGTGCCACCTCGATACTTTGCACATTCACAATGTTAGCAGTTAAATTACTAGTCCGTCTCACACTCTTCTTTGTGATATCACTGAGCTGCTCCTCGTTGTAACTCTTGCCGTCGATGTAGGCCTCCACGTGCACTTCCGATTTAGTAAGGCTCAACTTCCTTTCCAACTTCTTCTTCTTCTCAATCTGACTGCGAAACGCCCCACTTGATGTAACCGAGATAATGGTCCCTTCATCGGAAGTCTTTGGTCTGGATGGTTGAATTTTAGGACTCGGAAACACTGTTTTAGTGAATGTTTGGTTCAGAGAAGTATCTTCGTTGCTTGTCGCTTCATCTTGCCCTACTATCGATATGTTTTGTGTGGGAGATAGAATGGGAGACAGGGTTTTACTTGGAGGTAACACACTTCCTTTTATAACAGGAGTAGTTGGAGATTTAAATGGTATTCCACCCATAACCCTACTCTTTCCATTAACAAAATTACCATCGAAATTTCTAAAGGTGGTGTTTGAGGAGGCACCAGCGGCACTGGAGATTCTTCAACAAGACTTTTTGGAGCTAATTTTCTTATAGGAGAACTACAACCTATGGGAGGAACTGGTGGAATGGGATCGTCAATGAAAGGCCTGGAAGCTGATAAGGTCCTTATGTATTCCTCAGTTTTTCTTTGAACAGAAACTTGTTCGATTTTAAATTCATTGTCAATACTCATTTTGGCCTTTTGTTCTTCTGAATAATTTTCCACATCAAGAGTGTATGTCCCTGCTTCGCTTACTGTGTCAGATTTTTTATCAAAGTCAAATTCGGTGCCTTTTGTAAAAACCTCCTGAAAAGAAAAATATACAGGCTATTAATAAAGTATGTACATACAATTTAACAGATGGTTTTTTTTAAACGTAACTTTACAACAAACCAAAAAACTACACTTCTGTTAAATTTAATGTACAAACTAAATTAACACCCTGTATATCTGAATAAAATACAGGGAGTCCCAAACAACAGTGGTATACAAAAACAAGTGTAGAGATCAAATTAATGATGCAAAAATTACATAATATAAAATAATTTCTACAGATCAATTGCAACATTTAAGATATTCAATAAGCCAATAAAAAAATTGTAAAAGTTTTTCTTTAAATAATCTCACTTCCTATGAGGATTTTATTGCAACATTTTGCATTTTATAGACTACTCCATAATCAATTATACTTAATTTAATGTTACGAAAATAATTAGATAATGTTTAATTAACAGCTAAAAAACACGCTTTTAATATGCAACCGAACTAAAAATTAGAAAATAATTTTTCATTAAAAAAATATTGTCATTTCATAGTAAAAAGCGTGGGGTGCATTTACTATTTTTTCATAACTTTTCCATCATAGATATTGGCAAATATAATAATTATAACATTTAATATATTAAGCACCCCACGCTTTTACTATGAAATGACAATATTTTTTTTAATGAAAAATTATTTTCTAATTTTTAGTTCGGTTGCATATAAAAGCGTGTTTTTTAGTTTTTAAACTATTAATTATTTTTCATTTTTTAGTTCGTTATATCAATTAACTTTGCTACTCTTGACAAAATGGCGAAAAATTTTTTAGTGAACAAGAGTAGCAAAGTTTGAAATGTTGCCAACAGATGGCAACCCACTAAAAATTTTTTCGCAGTTGAGTAGCAAAGTTTGGAATGTTGCCAACAGATGGCAACCCAGGTGTTGTTTTATAATATAATGGAATTTTTTTTCCTGGCGATCAAAAACAAGATAACGGGATACTGTTCTGCAGATTATTGCATTGTCATGGGTCATTAATAAGTGTGCAAAGTTTCAAAGAAATCGAATAGCTGGAAGTTGGTTAAAATTAGCTCAAAGATTCCGTTACATAGATAGCCAGATCAGTTACTTAACCTCAAGTTACAAAGCGTGAAAAACTCCTACTTACTTCTAGATCAGCCCTCTCCACTAGATAAACTAATATTATTAACTAATTGAGATAGGTCCTCTGAAACATTAGGACTAATCAGTCTCAAATTCTGGACTTGAAATGTTCTGTAACTCACAAACCTCAGGACTAGAAATCGATGGTAGAGCAGCGTTCGGAAATGATTGTGTCATTCTATCAGTAGTGACATTTCTTAGAAAGAGTGTTAGTTCACTTCGTTTTGCGGCAGTTTTGGCGCTTTTGCTTCTTTCTATTTTTTCATCTGATGAGAAATAGCCTAATATAAAATTAAAATATCTATATGGGTTGCCTTAGCCATGTAGAAACAAGGAGTTATACAGGGTGGGCCATACACATAGATCCAAACTTTGAGGGGTAATTCTACAGTGACAAATATGAAAAAAACTTCATAATAAAATTTGTCCTAAACTTCTTAGTTTTCGAACTACAGGGTGTTAAAAATTATTGTTTTTTTTTATATAATAACTTTAATACCAATAGGATATTTTTTAAATATTTGTGGAACGCCTTCTATGCACCAATACACACTTTTTGGCATACAAGAATAAAATTAATTAATACCAGTGTCGTCCATGAGGGGTTCAAGGTTAATATTTTTTAATAAAAAAATTGTATGCCACTGCATTTTTCTAAAAATAAAAATAATTTTTTAAAAATTCCCATTAAGTTGGGATCTCTTGATTTTTTTATTTGATTACGCGAAAAACTGTACATCAAATAAAATATGTTTAAAAACTAAACAACACTTATAAACGAACTAAAAATTAGAAAATAATTTTTCATTAAAAAATATTGTCATTTCATAGTAAAAAGCGTGAGGGTGCATTTTTACTATTTTTTCATAACTTTTCCATCATAGATATTTGCAAATATAATAATTATAACATTTAATATATTTATCACCCCACGCTTTTACTATGAAATGACAATATTTTTTTTAATGAAAAATTATTTTCAAATTTTTAGTTCGGTTGCATATACAAAGCGTGTTGTTTTAGTTTTTTAAACTATTAATTATTTTTCATTTTTAGTTTCTGCTACTCTTGACAAAATGGCGAAAAAATTTCTTAATGAACAAAGAGTGTGCAAATTTTAAAAATTTTTTCCAACAGATTGCAACTCACTAAAAAATTTCTTCTTCATTAAGTAGCAAAGTTTGAAATTTTGCCAACAGATGGCAATCCGGGCAATGTTTGGACCGTTGCCAATATATTTGCAACCCACTAAAAAATTTCTTCTTCATTTAATAGCTAAGAGTTTGAAATGTTGCCAACAGATGGCAACCTAGGTGTTGTTTTTATAATATAATGGAATTTTTTTTTCCTGGCGATCCAAAAAAGATAACGGGATACTGTTTGCAGATTATTGCATTGTCCATGTTTCCCTTAATACGTGTGCAAAGTTTCAAAGAAATCGAATAGCTGGAAGTTGGTTAAAATTAGGCTCAAAGATTCCGTTACATAGCCAGATTGATAGATAGTTACAACCCAAGTTAATAAAAGCGTGTTAAAAGTCAAGCGATCAATTTGTTCCAAACATAATGAGAACTTTAAAAATTATTTTTATGTTTAAAAATGCAGTGGCGTACCGTTTTTATTAAAAAATATTAACCTTAAACCCCTCATGGACGACACTGGTAATAATTAATTTTTTCTTGTATGCCAAAAATGTGGTTTGGTGCATAAAAGGTATTCCCCAATTTTTTAAAAACATATCAATTGGTATAAAAGTTATTATAAAAATACAATATTTATTTTTTATACCCTGTAGTTTGAAAACTAAGACGTTTAGGACAAATTTTTATATAAAGTTGTTTCATATTTTTTAGTGTAGAATTAGCCCTTAAAGTTTGGGTGCATGTTTTTGGCCCACCCTTAATGAGAAAATATGTAGATCATGATTTCCTTTAAATGTCCATCTACCATTCTATTAACATATCATAAATTAATAAGAATGTCTGTTTATTCTTGTAAATGTCATTTAAAAAACTAAAAACTAAGAGTTTTAAAATTGTTTTTCAATAAGTAACAAATGTTTTTTTTTTTTAAATATGGGGTCTTTGGAACTATAAGTATAAATCATTTTTTTTTTTTTTTAAATTGGATTTAGTGTATTTTATGTTGTTTAAAGCCTTTTTTACTTTTTGCCAGAGCAGTGTAAACCATAGATTTAAATAATCAGTATTTACAAATTCTGTTTTAACTTAAGGGAAAAAATATCTTAAAATACAATTATTGACTTACACTGCCATGTTAATTGAAAAGGGGGTATCTGCAATTTATTTCAATACTGACCACTGGCTTTTACCATTTAGGCATAAGTTTGTTTTTTTGTCTATAAAATTTAAAATCTGTATTTTCTTCCAAAAAGTGTAATTCAAAACAAATCCTAAACGGGCATGATAAAAAATTTTAAAGTCGATTCACCTTAAAATTAACTTCTTAGCAGATATGCCCTTTTGAATTAACAGGGCAGTATACCTACTACTTTGGTTCTGAGCCTCTCATATATCTATTATAGAAATATAAACAATTTAAAAATTTGATTTTCTAGATATCCAAATTACTGCCAAGGGATAAACAAATATCCATATCAATCTGTAATGTTCCATTTATTAGGTATAGTATTTATTAAAAAGTTTTAGGAAATATAATTTTTTTGCCTTTCAAAACTTTGGTATTATTTTTATCAAAAAAGGTTGGAAAATTACACTTTTTATTTTACCTTTGTTAGGTACATTGAAATTCTTATATTATCCTATTTTATTGTTTCCTGTTATTGTGAAAGTACCACTTGTTCAAATAACTACATATTTGTTTTAATGAAATAAAAAATTAGAAAATAGCTATAAATTTGAAACAGTTGCAAATTTACCAATGACTTAAGGGGCTTCATGTAAGGCTACTTCAGATACCACTAATTACTTCTGAATAAAATAATAATAATAATAGTATTAATTGATATATGTAATTGAAGTTCAGTGATTTTTTACAGCTTAGTAGATACCTATTCATGTAAGATGGAAAACAGGGTTTGTAATATTTATAAAACATAAAACAGTGTCATAATGTGTTGAAACCCAAAATTATTTGTTGTGGAATAAGCTTAATGTTCTATGAAAGCACTTATTTGATAAAACAAACCTTCTGACTGAAAACTTGACTTTCTAGGTAAATTTCCTGTCAATGGATGTTTTTTGGTCACTCCTACGGATACAGTTGGAGAAGTTTCTTCTAATTTAGACATAGATTTGCCCCGTTTGTGCCTTTGTTTAAATTTTTCTGCTAAAGACTTTTGCCTTGTACATCAACCTTTTTTTCCTCGTTAAAATCTATAGTAAAAGCTGTAGGACGTGGAGACTCTGGGACAGCAACAGTATCCGTCCCAGTGGAAGAATTTCCACTTTGGTCTTCCATAATTTTAAATGATCCCTTCACATTGAACAATGCTGTAAAAATTAGTCACTTCTTTTTCGCAAAATCACACACAATACACTGTTCACTTAATTTCTAAACTGATACTCTCAACAATTCAAAACCTACATTTTTTTTTGCTAATTTAGTGGGTTTAAATTTAAAAAAAACTGCAATATAAAAAACTAAGAAACTATCTTTAAAATATACGAGCACTGACTGAGATGACAGCTAACTGACAAGCGGACAAGTGAAAGTGACAGGTTGACAGGTGCATTAAATGAAGTGAAGTTAGGCAATTAAGCGAAAGAAGAGGGGCTTGTGGATCACTGTCGGACATTCGAATATTTAAAATAATATTTATGACACACGATCATATGTAGCAAATGTAATAATTTCCTGTGAGTTTTTTAAAAGTTGGGAGCATTTTACATAGCGTAATTTCAATGTTATTCTTACAAAAATATGAAGTGATAACTTATATAAACTTTTAAAGTAGTGTTTTGAACTCATGGCTGATTTTATTCAAATTTTTGGGGCGATAAGGTACTCGCACTTATGTACATCTTTGTTGGCAACTTTTTATAATGGGATAATAAAAAACTTTATGTTTACACTAGTATGCTTGCTTGTGTAAACATAAAGTTTATTTATTATCTCGCTATAAAAAGTTGCGCCATAAACTATACATGTGGGCAAGTAAAGGCGAATTCATTTTGCTAAAAATGTTGGACCTAGTCAGGACTACGAACTGTCTGCGCATAATCATTGCCCTACATATATGGTCAGGCGTAGTCATGAACGTGGTAGGCAAAATGAATTTGCCTTTAAGTACCTTTACTTAAATATTCTACTCTACCTCGAAGTGAGGTGTGCAATTTACTACTCATGCCTATAAAAAAAGGCCCCTTTATAAGCATTATATAATAGGATTTACAATAATAGCCATGTATGAAATAAAACAAATCACTGATTTTATTTAATATTATGTTATTCTTAAACTAAAACACAACAAACTGAATCTTCTGGACACCCTTTTCTTCCCAAAGTAAGTGATGTAGGGCATGTCTTTCGACATTCGTTGTGCAATTGAAGGCAATTCATATTTTCTTGTAGTACTAAAACAAAAACACAATTATTAGGCCAAATTGTTCTTAGAATTAGATTTGGTTTTTAAAATTAAGCGTTTGGCAACGTTGTTAGCGCCTTTATCGGAATAATTTTAAACTAACTTAGTGGAACATGACATTTCATAGTCAAGTTTTTCTTGCTGTTGATGCAGTTAATATCGTATTTATAAAAATATTTTTGCGATTTATTGAATAAATGCAATACAAAATACAAAAGAGCTAGTCGACAATTTGTGCGTAACTGTTTTGGTGGTTCTGGTCATCATGGATTCCGTTAAAATTTCTGCCATGAAGCAATACGTGCAAATTCGGATTTGATATGTCTGCAGCTTTAGTGTAAATATTCAAGAACTTTCGGTTTGTGGCTTTATATTAAAATTACCCGGAAGCTGGTATAACTCCTTTTGTTTTACGGTTTTTAGACAATGATGTGCATTGGTCGCTCTATTAGCTTTTTTCTATCACTTCCGATTTAACCACATATATATAACCAATATATATGTATATGGATTTAACCAGAAATGACTGCTAGTTTTGCATTTTAAATGGCACCCTGGATATATTTTATTTTACGTCGACTGTATGGGCGATTTCGGCTCATTTTGGTACCTATTTTGGTACACAGATAAACAATAGGTTAAAGTTCACTTTTAACCAAAAACAGCAATTGGTATATAATCATTTCATTGTTTATCTGTCAACCAAAAAGTTATCAAAATGAGCCGGAAACGCCTTATGTGACTATATCTGAATCCAGAGACACCTCACATTTAAACACTTCGTGCTTTCAATAATTTATTTACTTACATTGTAATCAAAAGTGTCATATGATTAGTTTAAATGGTCATTAATTTTAGGTCAGGTAGCAATGAATAAATGTGCAGGATTATTATTTTTATGTTTATACATCATAGTTTTATGGGATACGATAATCTGAAGGTCCACTAATTATTGATTTTTTATGACCATGACACATACATCGATCCGAAATCGGATCGAACGTCATGCCAAGCGAGACAAAAGCTGTTTAAAAAGCATCACTTATCTTCTTCTTCTTTTCTTCTTTTGGATTCTTCAGCGCCATTCGCCAAGCATCACTTATTCGTATCCGTATCGAAATGCGCTTGCGCAGAAGCGATACGTTGGTTTTGATACGTTGCGTGAAACTTATCGATCCGGTACACGTATCCTATCTCGATCGGTAACGTATCCCGACCGACAAAATTAAAAAATTAAAAAGGGGAATAATCACAAACAGCAAAAATTACTACAAAATAACTAACCAAAGAAAAATTGGTTTGGTTGGCTGCACTAAAGCGGATGCGTTACGTAGTGGTTACGTTTGCATTGGTACAATAATTGAGGCGTGCTTTTAACCATTTTTTGATCGGTAATGTATTGTCTTTCGTTGTTTATACGGATAGGTATCTTAAAAACTAAAATACAAGTATAAAAAATGTACTCCATTATTTTTATTGTATTTATCGTTGCGGAGTCCTTCTATTTACGTATAAATTTACCATCTAAAAAATATTACCATTATACATGAATGGGTGGGTGGGGGAGGGCAGCTGCTCTCCTACGGGTATTTGGCTACGCCCATGGATATTACAAGAAATATAATTATATACTTGCCTTGCGCATTCGCCATTACAAATGGTTTCATCATTGAAACTCTCAAAAACCGAAAACGCTTACTGAACAAAGAATAGGACTACTACAACGCGTTGTTGTAGTCCGTTTGTTAAAGGTAGGTCTGGTTTTTAGCCAGCTTTTAAAGTACTTAAAGATAAATTTTGCAATGCCCTGTTTACGAAAAGCTACGAACTTCGTGGCATGATACCTTAAAAAGCATGAAAAATCTAAAAGTAAAAAAACTACCACAACGCGGAGCAAACTATCTTTCGCTCAGTGAGAATTTCTGCTCTTTATTATAGCTAACCAAAAATAATTTTTTTAACCAAAAAAAAAATGTTTCATAATAAAATTGATCATTTCTGAAAGTTAATAAATAATAGTTTAAAAAAACTAAAAAAACACGCTTTTATATGCAACCGAACTAAACATTAGAAAATAATTTTTTATTACAAAGAGTTTGTATTACAGTAATAAAAGGTCAAACAATGAATCATAATTATATACCTCAAAATAGAATTATAATAAAATTTAAGATAATAACAGAATAATTCACTTCAGAATAAAAGCGTGGGGTGCTTAATATATTAAATGTTATAATTATTTCATTTGTAAATATCTATGAGGGAAAAGTTATGAAAAAATAGTAAAATGCACACCACGCTTTTTACTCTGAAGTGAAAATTATTCTGTTATTATCTTATTCGTTAACATTTGTTTGGTACCGCAATTAGGAAACTCTCTGTTTATACTTACAACCAGTACAACAAATAGCTCCTTCTGCCTTTTGGTTTGGACATAAACCTTTTATATCTTCGGGAGAACCACTAGGGCATTCTTTTTCCAGGACACAAAATCCTTGTTTGGCACTGCATGGTTCTTCCCGATAAAAATTTGATTCTAAAAAATAATTATGATGGTTATCTAAATTATAAATTTTATTTTTAATTAGAGTTCCATACAAATTTGAATAATATATATTTTAATTAGGTTTCCAATAAAAAATTCTTACCGATTGGTTCGGACTCTACGGAAATCAATAGCAAAAGAGTCGTTGTAAGCACTAAAACACATCTTTTGGACATTATTACACTTTTTTACTCTGTTTTAATAATTATAAATGTACGTAGGTAAATTCTTGTAGGTGAGTAATAACTAACTTACTCGTGAATCCTTGCTATTTATTCACTATTTATATGTTGCAAACAATTATAATAATATTCTTGCTTAATGTGTATTTGTTTATCATTTAATTTTTTTAACTCTGTATGAATATTAAAACATTACCAAGACTGTCTGTCGTGTCTGTTATCCAATAGGTTAAATGTGATAACACATGAGTTATGTTTTTAGTATTTAAATATATTTTTATTATTATACAATAATTATTTATTTATAATAATACAGTGTGTCCCAAATTGGGCCTACATGTATTGGTAATTCGAAAACCATTAGAGCTATAGTGTTGGTTAAATTAGGAAAGATTTAGACAATTTAATTGCAAAATTAAGTCTGCTTTTAGATTTTATTTATCTTTTATGGTTTTTGAGATAATTAAGAAAAACCAAAATGGTGCATTTTTAACTTTTGCCTGTAGCTCGCAAACTACCAAGTTTACGGTTTTAAGATTACTATATTATTGAGGAACAGTTTTTTAGAAATTTAATTTAAGTAAAAATATTTTTCTAACTCTATTTGTTTTTAAGATATTAGCCCTAACTTGGGATTTTCATCGACCGCCATATTGAATTTTACGTTTTTAAAAAGAGCTCTTCAAGAGCTTTTCATTGATGTATCACAAGTCTAGGTTTTCAGGTTGCTTAAGCTCTAAAAATGATAATTTTTGTTTTTTGATGGGAGGCTTAGACTAGTGCGTAATGGCCGGCCTGTTTCATAAAAAACAAATGATACGCGATTATATAAATTTAAATAATGTAAATGTCAAAATTAGCGTGCCTCTTATTTGAACAAAAATTCAAGTTTTGATAATTTTAAGTATTTGCAATAATGGCTTTTAATTATTTCAATAACAAAAAGGTGAATATGCTAGAAATTTATTTTGGTAATTTTCTAGAAACCTGCGGCAACTCCGATTTTAACGAAATTTGGTATACGGGGTTTTTGGGGCGCTGATCACGAATCTAAAAGATTTTTTGGCGGAAACGTTTCGTTCTCGAGATATTCATCATCAAAGTTCAAATTTGAACTAAGCTTATTTTCACTATGATCCCCCTTCTTTTGCACACAATTCTTGATTTAAAGCTAAAGTGTCACAAAATATTTGGTTTTTCACCTTTTAGAACCCCGTTTTTCTACGTTATTTACATTATTTTTGCATTAAATTGCGGGGCTTTTCTTTAATAATGTGGCAACCATACATACACATAGGGCTTCATAGCACACTGGGATTAAAATGATTGAAAGTATAGCTATGCAATTTAATGCAAAAATAATGTAAAATACGTAAAAAAACGGGGTTTTAAAAGGTGAAAATCAAATATTGTGTGCCACTTTAGCTTTAAATCAAGAATTGTGTGCAAAAAGAAGGGTAAATATTGTAAAAATAGGATTAGTTTAAATTTCAAGTCTTATGATGAATATCTCAAGAACGAAACGTTTCTGCTAAAAATTCTTTCAGATTCGTGATCAGCGCCCCAAAAACCCCCGTATACCAAATTTCGTCAAAATCGGAGTTGCCGCAGGTTTCTAGAAAATTACCTTTATTTTAAATCAGAAATACAGAAGCTGCAGCAGTTGCATACGAAGAACAATTTCCTGAGCGGCAACAACCTAACCAAAGACATTTTAGATTCTTAGTTACA
Organism: Listronotus bonariensis; assembly: GCA_014170235.1. Lineage (NCBI taxonomy): Eukaryota > Metazoa > Arthropoda > Insecta > Coleoptera > Curculionidae > Listronotus > Listronotus bonariensis. The sequence continues at coordinate 40,169 of JACEGR010002628.1, read as the reverse complement.
AACTTGTTAGCCTATGAATCTTTTGTGAAAGCGAATCTCAAAACTTATACAAAAAATAATGAAGCAGCAGAGGTGATTATAATGGAAAACGTTAGAGATGATCCCACATCATCGGTTAAAAAATTGGAAGAACAGACAACAATTCCTAAGTCATCTGTACATAGGTCTTTAAAAAAACAACATTTTCATCCATATAAACCACGTATTGTCCAGGGTCTTCAGGGGAATGATTTTAATAGACGACTCACCTTTATTCAATGGTTTATTACTAAAAGTCAACAGATACCCAATTTCCAATCCAAGATTCTCTGGACAGACGACACCCGGTTTTCAAATTGTGAAATTTTTAATAGGCACAATTTATTACTTTTGGAATACAGAAAATCCACATAATTTAGAAGAAAGACGGCTACAAATAAGGTGATGTAGCATCATGAGTAATTTAAAATGCACCTTTAATTTATGTCTCACAATTAGATAAAACATTTATTTTTTTGTTTAAGACAACCGTTTAATTGAACCATTTATTAAGAAAAAACTCTAAATGGAGATAGGTATTTGCTACTCCTGCAAGAACAGATTTTACCGACCATTAGAAATACAGTTCTACCAAATGAAATGAATAATTTGTGGTTCCAGCAAGACGGATGTCCAACGCATATTACCAGGGAGGTGATAGAGATCCTTAGAAATACCTTTAATGACAACATATTCTCTAATAATAGGCCAATTGCTTGGCCAGTTAGATCACCGGACTTCACACCCCTGATTTTACCTATGGGGACACGCAAAAATGAGGTGTACAAGTTTTCTAGCCCCAAAACTAGACTGGAACTAGAACACAGGGTACGAGATGTGCTTGCTTCCATCACCCGAAACACGTTACGCTGAGTAACCCACAAGGTGTATTTATCTTCTTGTTTACCAGCGGATTTACATTTTTGCCGCCCGTAGGCTATTAATTTTGCCGCCTCAAAATTTTTAAACTTTTCGGGGAAAAATATTTTGAAGAGCAAAAAAAGGTCCTCCATTTGCCACTTAATGTTTTTAAATCCAAATAAACAATTTACAAAGTAAATCTGCCGCCCCCTAAAAATTTGCCGCCCTAGGCTCCAGCCTACTCAGCCTGCTGGAAATCAACACTGTTGCTATGTTTAGAAATAGTCTTTAAAATTTATGATGAAGAACATCTGGCAGCTTGTCAAGTCAAGTTTAAGCGCGCCAAGTGTAATATTACATGAACCAAATAACACACATAAAACTACGTGTGTTTATTTATATCCCATAAGGACAATTGGAAGACCACATTTCATGAAGCTAGCTCAAACGGTTATAAAAATATGAAGGTCCAAAAGTCGTCAATTTTCCACTGACTGACTGACTTATAGATCAAAAACGTAACCCGACTTAGAAATATGAAATTTGGAATCCATCTCGGTAATTGTGTGTAAGTAGGAGTAGAAAAAAATTAAAAATAAGGGGAGGGGTTCCCATACAAAAAAAAAAAAGAAGACATTGTATGTACAACTCGTAGGAAAAGCATATTTCCGGACTATTGATGTTCGCTGTTCAAATTCGCCTGGAAATATATCGCTTTTTCCACATGTTACACAATATACTATTTTTTAAAGGGACAAAATATCTAAACTTGACGTTGTATGACGTATTCTTTTTAGAAAAATGTAACTAAATACAAAGAAAGACCTAATTATAATTTTATATATTTTTAGGAACAAAAGTAATAATAAGCATCATTGATTATATTATCAAATACTTAAACTATGATTGTAAACTACTTTCAAGTGCATATAAATTAATCAAATGTGTTTTTATCTGATTATGGTAATTATTATAATCTTGTTACCAAAAGGTATTTTGGAAACTCTACGACTATATAGGCTGACCTCTTAGACTATTTACGTAAATGCCTATACTCCAATGGTACAGACCAATGGCACCTTATTTTTAGCAGAAGAGCTTTCTTTTCTCTTTCCATTTTAAATATTTCGTTTTTTAGAAATTTATTCTATTCTATTTCTATTTTTTTCTTGGTTTTGGTCCCTTCAGGTCCAATCCACCACTCTCCCCCTTCCGGACTATGCTTTCCAGGGCTTCGTCGGTCGGAAAATCTGGACAATCGAGCTCGTAGCTCCCAGAAATTCAAAAAGAAAACAAATAATTCAACAATCGATGCAATGCATAAATTGTCGGCTGTCAAACCAAGATCTGCTACTGGTGTTACGTATAACCTTCACTTTCACTACTGACAGTTCCCATGGCACGCCCATCTATTTCCCGCCATTTGAGAAATACCTCGTGCTTCACCACCAAACAGAATACCATCAGCTTATAGGAATCTTCGCTCACAGCGCTTAGATCCAGAAGAAAGAAGCCGTCAATTTAGCGTGAATCTTTCCTTGATCCCCGAAGGTAAAAAACGTTCGTACGACAGCTCTAGCCGCCACTCCGGGAAGAACTTTGTAGTTCTCCACGCACGTCCGCACTGTCCGGAGGTCAAACAAAAAGTCATCTTTTAGAAATTTAAAAAATTAATTTGGGTATTTCTGGTATATTATTTAATATGAGAATTAATATTTAGAAAAGAAGATGAGAGGCAGCGTGGGCGACGTGGGCCACAGCCCACGGCCTCGTGGTCCGAGGGGCCTCGCGCCATGGAGATTTATGTAGTACTTCCTAAGCCAAGAACATATTTTAAAAATCTGTCTTTATGCGCAAGCAGGGGTCCTCGCAAAATGTGTCTTGCCCACTAAAATTATGATTTTGCGTCGCCACCGAAGAAGATACACTAATGCCAGTGGAAATAGTAAACCTGTTACCATTTTTCTATTTTCTGCTAAATACATTCAGTATTTTCACAGATGAACTTTACAATGGTACAAATAAACTATAAATTTTTATTCTTTAAGAATGGCAAATGCATTTGCTTCTTAAAAAAATAAGATTTACGTTGAGAACTCTGTTTTGTTTTTGTACAGGGAGCTCAAAAACTACAAAAATGTGAAAAAGACCAAGAGAAAACGGTCTTTATTTTTAATAATTCTGCAGAGTATTCAATAAAAAAATGTTTTTGGTATAGCGTGGGCATCCAATATCAAATAATTTTAGTTAGTTTATATATTTATTAGTTGAATCCATTACTTTATTTTTTCAAATTGTTACTGACACTAAGCGGATTAAAAAATCTAAAGAGCCAAAAAAAAGGCCTCACTTCTGGAAAATACAAAAAAGGTAATTAAAATTTTAAAAAGCAATTTAAAAAAGTTCCTTACTTTTGGAAAATACAAAAAAGGTAATTAATATTTTGAAGAGCAATATAAAAAAGGCCTTTACTTTTGGAAAATATAAAAAAAAGTCCTCAATTCTGAAAAATACAAAAAAGGTAATTAACATTTTGAAGAGCAATCTGCAAAAAAATCCTCACTTGGGAAAATACAAAAAAGGTAATTAACATATTGAAGAGCAATTTTAAAAAAGGTCCTCCCTTCTGGAAAATACAAAAAGGTAATTAACAATATGAAGAGCAATATAATAAATAATAGTTTAAAAAAACTAAAAAAACACGCTTTTATATGCAACCGAACTAAAAATTAGAAAATAATTTTTCATTACAAAGAGTTTGTCACTTCAGAGTAAAAAGCGTGGTGTGCTTAATATATTAAATGTTATAATTATTCTATTTGCCAATATCTATGAGGGAAAAGTTATGAAAAAATAGTAAAATGCACCCCACGCTTTTTACTCTGAAGTGACAAACTCTTTGTAATGAAAAATTATTTTCTAATTTTTAGTTCGGTTGCATATAAAAGCGTGTTTTTTAGTTTTTTAAACTATTATTTATTTTTCATGTTTTAGTTCGATATATCAATTAGTTAAATGCTCCAGTTTATTCACTAAAAATTCCTTCGCCATTTTGTCAAGAGACACATAGCATCTGTACAGGAATTTTTTATCCTGACGGTCCTAATCAGGATAACGGGATTCTGTTTGCAGATTATTGCATTGTCATGGGTCCTTGATACGTGTGCAAAGTTTCAAAGAAATCGAATCGCTGGAAGTTGGTAAAAATTAGGCTCAAAGATTCCGTTACATAGATAGATAGTTACAACCCAAGTTAATAAAAGCGTGTTAAAAATAGGTCCTTACTTTTGGAAAATGCAAGAAAGGTAATTAACATTTTGCAGAACAATAAAAAAAAAAGGTTCCTACTTCTGGAAAATGCAAAAAAAAGGTTATTAACATATTGAAGAGCAATTTAAAAAAAAGGTCCTCAATTCTGGAAAATACCAAAAAGGTAATTAACAATATGAAGAGCAATATAAAAATAGGTCCTTACTTCTAGGAAAATACAAGGAAAGGTAATTAACATTTTGAAGAGCAATATAAAAAAAAGGTCCTCACTTCTGGAAAATACAAAAAGGTTATTAACATATATGAAGAGCAATTTAAAACAAAGGTCCTTACTTCTGGAAAATACCAAAACGTTAATTAACAATATGAAAGAGCAATATAAAAATAGGTCCTTACTTTGGAAAATGTAAGAAAGGTAATTAACATTTTGCAGAACAATATAAAAAAAAGGTTCCTACTTCTGGAAAATACAAAAAAGGTTATTAACATATTAGAAGAGCAATTTAAAAAAGGTCCTCAATTCTGGAAAATACCAAAAAGGTAATTAACAATATGAAGAGCAATATAAAAATAGGTCCTTACTTCTGGAAAATACAAGAAAGGTAATTAACATTTTGAAGAGCAATATAAATAAATAATAGTTTAAAAAAACTAAAAAACACGCTTTTATATGCAACCGAACTAAAAATTAGAAAATAATTTTTCATTAAAAAAATATTGTCACTTCATAGTAAAAGCGTGGGGTGCTTAATATATTAAATGTTATAATTATTATATTTGCCAATATCTATGAGGGAAAAGTTATGAAAAAATTGTAAAATGCACCCCACGCTTTTACTATGAAGTGACAATATTTTTTTTTAATGAAAAATTATTTTCTAATTTTTAGTTCGGTTGCATATAAAAGCGTGTTTTTTAGTTTTTTTAAACTATTATTTATTTTTCATTTTTTAGTTCGATATGCATTTATGTATGTATGTATGTTAAAATGCTCCAGTTTATTCACTAAAAATTCCTTCGCCATTTTGTCAAGAGTAGCTAAACCTGAGAAAAGTTTGGAATGTTGCCTAAAAGATGGCAACACAGGTGTTGTTTTTATAATATAATGGATTTTTTTTCCTGGCGATCCAAACCAGGATAACGGGATACTGTTTGCAGATTATTGCATTGTCATGGGTCCTTAATACGTGTGCAAAGTTTCAAAGAAATCGAATAGCTGGAAGTTGGTTAAAATTAGGCTCAAAGATTCCGTTACATAGATAGATAGATGGATAGATGGATGGATAGATAGTTACAACCCAAGTTAATAAAGCGTGTTAAAAAAGGTCCTCACTTCTGGAAAATACAAAAAAGGTTATTAACATATTGAAGAGCAATTTAAAACAAAGGTCCTTACTTCTGGAAAATACCAAAAGTTAATTAACAATATGAAGAGCAATATAAAAATAGGTCCTTACTGGAAAATACAAGAAAGGTAATTAACAATTTGAAGACAATATAAAAAAAGATCCCTTACTACTGGAAAATACAAAAAGGTTATTACCATTTTAAAGAGCAATATGAAAAAGGTCCCTCACTTCTGGAAAATACCAAAAAACACGATTTCAGCGCGCTAGGATGCAGGCTAATTAGCCTAATGGTTAATCAGGCCCAGGCTCTCGATCTAAATTCGTTACAAGGGTGTTTAGATTTTTTCTTTTTAAGAGAGTTATGTTTATGTTTATAAAACATTTAACATTTTAGGAGTAGTAAATGCAAATAATATTAAGTGTTTATAATGATTATGACATAAAGGATCTATTTTCTTAAGTATTTTTAATGCCGTACTCAGGATTGTCAATTTGAAAACAGATAAGAAAATTGTGTATAAAAAGGGTCGTGATGAGAAAGGTACAGCAAGTTGCATTTTTGTGTGTGAAGGTAAGAATCGCTGCTTAATTATTAATATGTAAATAATATGTATTTTTATAATATACTTACTATTTAGTTTATTTGTACCTAAACCCTAAAAAAACTGTCAAGTTTTTCTCTGTAACAACAATAACTAAAAAAATCTTGCAAAAAAGAAACAAATTATGTTAATATCATCATTAAATATTAAAGTTTTAGTCTCAAATTTGCTAAAAATGCACATTAAAAAAAAATATATATTTTTAAATTATAGAAATTGACTAATCTTAAAAGGCTTGACTGAATTTATAGGTACTGCATTTTTAGTTTAACCGAATTTGTTCTTTATTATCTCTTTTATTTCCTTATAGTTAATAGCCTATATACAGGGTGATTCAAAAATCGATCACGAAACTTAGGAAGTGATTCTATTTGACAAAATAAGGGTAGGGAGTTTCATATAATTTTTTTCAAAATGTCATTTGTTTTCGAGTACAAGCCGTCAAGTTCAATTTTTATTTACGGTTTTCGCCATGTTGCATTTATTTTTTAACCAATCAAGTTGATATTTGACACACAAATCAAGCTTTGCAGATTCTAAAATTTTAAGACAAAAAGTATCTTTTTTTAAATACCGCGAGAGGGCACTTTGACCAAAAACTTAAAATTTATTTACATCATAACTTTTATTTTATAGACAATTAAAAACTTAAAAAATAAGGTACTCTTTATTAAAGTCGATAATCTCACCGTTTAGGCACCAATAGACATAAAAGTTTTCATCAATTTCAATCACATTACCTACATACATACAGGGTGTCCAGTAACTCAACCGACAAACTTTTTCTTCACCCCGTAGTTCAAAAACTCAAGACGTTTAGGATATATGTTTGTATGAAGTTTTTTTTCTTATTTTTTGTTGTAAAATCATTTGGTTAAGTTTGTTCGGTTTGAGTTACTGGACACCCTGTATGTATGTAGGTAATCTTTGATTGAAATTGATGAAAACTTTAATGTCTCATTGGTGCCCAACCATAGATGGTTTGCAACTTCCTTTGACTCTGGAGCTGCTTGATAGCCCGCGTGGCGGCCCCAAGCGTTGCGATGTCTTGTCAAAATAAATAAAAAAAAGTTATGGATATAAATAAATGAGAAAAGCTCTTTGGATAAAAGTCCCAGTGGCGGTATTTGGAAAAAAGGATGCTTTTGTCTTAAAATTCAGATAGATAGACAGATAGATGGATGGATAGATATCATATATTGCCAAAAAAGAAGCACCACTACAGTGCAATGGGTCGTCAGCAATTAGATTATATAGAATTTGCAAAGCTCGATTTGTGTGCCAAATATCAACTGGATTGGTTAAAAAATAAATGCAATATGGCAAAAACTAAAATAAAAATTGAACTTTGACGGCTTGTAAAGGATAAGGGAGCGTTTTATTATTGTTTGCCCTTGTGGCGGGCATCCAGGCTGGAGAGAACCTGGATCGCTTTAAGGAACAGTACCAAAAATCCACAATCCGGCCAATGGATACTTTTCACCAGAAGGCGTTCCATATCACGCAATCGAAACCCTTGTTGTAAGTTGACATTACCTAACGTAAATTTTGTTATCAAAATTATTTTAAAAAATAAATCAAATGTAAAAAAACTGCTTTTATATTTCAGTAAACACAACAGAGCTTAAACTGCGAAATCCAAAATTGTGTTTGTTAAAACGGTGGAAAAAAATATATTTTTTTCGTATACAGTGTAGTCCATTAAGTGCACAACAAATGGACACTAATTTGCAATCTCTTAGAATTTTTTTTTTCAAAAAGTGCGTGCATGATCCCCAAATTGTATTGGCAATGGGTCATGTTCTTTTCGTGAATCTTATTTCTTTTTACAAGCAAAATTTTTTATGAAGAATGACAGTTTTCTTTGAAAAATGAAATTTTTGGTTCATTTGTCTTATTGTTAACTCCATCCGTGAGACAGTCTGTATATATTTTATGTAACTTTATTCACATATATAATTCGTTAACAGGTTGAAGCCCTGACCATGGCCACGAAACCACCTCTGAAGCTTATTCATACTATGTATGGTTGGAAGCTCTTAACGGCTACGTAACTGGTGACTTCTCTAGTTTCAACGCAGCTTGGCAAACTTGGAAACTTACATCATCCCCGTTTTGCAACCCAACATGGATGGATACAACCCAGGTAAGTGTGTTGGTGGATAATGCTTAGGGTAAACTTGTGATTTTTTCAAAAATTAAAAGTTGCCGCGTTTTTAAGACAAAATGAAATATGCATGTTTATAACGAACACTATACAGTGAGGAGTGAGGATATTAAAAGCCATTCCCCCCTTTATCTTTTCAATGGGACAAGATATCGAGATCGGGTAAAATTTGGGTAAAAAGTGTCGCTAAACTACTTTTGGCATAATAATGATTCGGTCACGTGGCCCTAGTGTCAAGGGGGCCAAAGCAACTTTCTTTTTCAAATGGAAGGGGGTCATGTAGCACCTTGTCTTATAGGCCTTTTGATTCTCTATTGATTGCCGTTGAATTTTTAAAAATTGGCCCATTCATTCTAGAGCTACAAGCGTTAGGAGTTTTGGCTCAATTTGTATATATAGTGCTAGCTATTTTTTCTCAAAATGGAGAAGGGGCTACGTAGCACCTCAATTAAAGAACCCTCCTAATTCTCTATTCAAGGACACTTTGTTTCTTAAAATCGGTTGCAGCCATTCCAGACTTACAAGCGATTACCATTAAAACCGCATTATTTTTACACTGTTTAAGTCAAATTTCAAACGGTTCTAAATCTGAAACGGCTTGACCGATTTTCAGATACAAAGGTAGCCTTAGGTAGAGAGATCAAGGAGACCTTTAAAACGAGGTGCTAACACGGCCATCCCCCTTTCTATTTGAAAAAAAAGATTACTAGATTGCCACCCTTGGTACTCAGGTCGTGTGACAGAGAAATTATTTTTATGCCAAATATTGGATTTTAGTGCCCTATTACCCAAAGTCCGTTAATATCGTGTCCCATTTAAAAAGATAAGAGGAGGAAGTGTTTTTAATATCCTCACTGTATATTTGGTATGTTATTTATTTCTTTTCTAGGTAAACCTGCCACCTACTCCGATGAGACTTGACGCCCCCAACCAATGCCCATCCCCATGCAGACCAGGTGTTCCGGTAAGGCCCAGATCAATCTGGAATGAACTTAAAAGCACCTACAACCAAGCATCTTTCTACTCTATGCATTGGCTTATGGATGTTGACAACATCTGCGGCTTTGGAAGCACTCAAGGTCAATGTGAGAGACTGGAGTCCAAATGAACCAGGTCCATCTCTAATCAACACACCTTCAAGAGGTCCACGGAATCAGTCTGGAGGGCCGTCCCTCAGCCGACTTGCGACAACTTTAAATATGGAGGAAACGTATGTATTTTTTTTGTATTTTTTATTATCTATTTTATTCAGTTAAGCCAGATTTAGTGGGTGATGGTATGTTCTATTTATATACTAATAATTTTTATCCTTTCAGAATGGTTTTTTTGGATCTATTCGTTGGAGACAACAGCTACACCAGACAATGTAAATACACCGCCGCCCCTGATGCCGACGCCAGAGCCATCCAAGCCGCCTTCTGGGCCGTTCAATGGGCTAAAGAAAAAAGGTGTATATCGGCTCTATCTCCCCAGACTATTTCCAAAGCATCCAAAATGGAGATTATCTCAGATACACCTCTTCGACAAATATGCTTCAAGAAGGTAAAAAAATATACATAAATTTTAGGTTTTGAAAATAATGAAAAAAGGGATAAGACTAAATTCTCGAAAATTACTTAAACAAAGCATCAAATTTTAACTTTGAAATATTCTCATTGACTATGTGATACTAAAAAAATAATAATAATTTTATTTTATATACCGGGCGGAAAAAATGGCGTTAGCTTTCATTTCTGTAGTTTAATTCTTGTCATTCGATCTACACAGATACCCAAGCGGGTGTGCATTCTTTGACACTTACTATACTGTATTTAATTTCTTCAGATTGGTAACTGTATTGGACCATACAACTGCCCAGCAGGTAATGGAAAGACAGTGCCCACTACCTTATGAACTGGTAAGAACTTTTATAGAAATACAAGGATGGTTTCCCTATTATTTTTTGCTTTTTGCGATAGAAAAATGGAAATTGGGTATACAGTGTCCCGGGATAGTCTGTAAGAAGAGGACAAATGGACCAAGAATTTTGGAATTTTTAAACGTCCTTTTGGGAAAACTGTTCGCATGGTCCAAAACTGAAAATACAAAATTTTACTCGGATTGGTAATATGCAGGGCCAAGTTTATAAGTAAAAAATATGAAAAATGACCAAGAGTAAAGTGCCTTTATTTTTAAAAAGATGAAAAAAAATTATAAGTTAATGTATAGAAGTTAAGAGAATTAAAGTAAAACAGTTGATTTTTGACAATTTTTACATTATGCATTAGCAATTTTTAAAAATACTTGGCTTAATGCATCAGATTATTTCCAAAATATTTAAAATTAATTAATTTTCTTTTAAATTTTGCTCTCTCTTTATCCATTATTTAAGTTATAATGAATAATGTAAAAAATTAACAGTTATATTTTTTCACTCTCATGCTTTAATTTTCAAATTTTGAAATAAAATTTAATTTTCTACAACATTTACTTATACACTTTTCGTTATATTTTTAAAAATAAAAGTAGTTAGTTCCTGGGCATTTTTCATATTTTTAGTTGTAACTCGCCCCGTATAATATCAATTGGAGTAAAATTTGTATTTATTAGTTTTGGACCATGTGACCAGTTTTCCCAACATTTCGTTATAAAATTCAAAAATTTTTGGTCCATTTGTCTTTTTGTAACACTCTCCTGGGACACACTGTATGTCGATATTTAACACAATTGTGGATTAATTTGATCCATTCAATTGTTTTTAGTTACTCATGCCAATTTCAAATTATAAATGGCATTACACGGGTATTTTTATTTTTATTTATTAAGTTCCTGAATAACATATGGCACCACCTTACCAGAGAAAAATAAAAAAAAATCTTTTATTATTACAACCTCTCATAGCGAAGTCAAAGTTTGCAAAATCTATTTATGGTCACAACTCCTTTTTTCAAATGAGATGAGGGTGGTCCGTGGGCATATCTTAAAAAAAAAACATTTTATTCCAAATAATTTGATACCACATAAACGGTATTTCAAGTAAGACTTTTTAACAGTTTTTTCTTTATCTTTCGACAATCCACGAAGGCTAAAAGCCTAAATACTAACCTTAAGTCGGCAACGGTACGTGTCTTAAGCGAGGTAAGAGGGAGTTTGCTGGACACGGGACTTAAATACTTGAAGATCTGGGGGAATGAAGACCTCCGCCGGCAGTAGGTTCCACATTCTAGAAACTCTAGGGATAAAAGAACGAACAAAGTGAGAAGTTCGGAGCCTGCCCAGTTGGACCGTATAGGGATGCATACGCGTGGCATCACGAGTTTCTCCTGTTGGAAACCGTGAGTGGAGGAATTATGCTGGACAGTTCTTCAGAGCAAAAGCCATGAAAGTACCTATAAAAAGCGATAAATCCTCCACAGCCCGACGATGGGCAAGAGAGGGAGGCCTTTCTGTAAGTGAAGGATCACTTACAGCTCTTCTTTAAATAGAATCAAGAATGCTTAGTATTGTGGGGGACACCATGTCCAGATATGAAAACAATATTCCAAGGAGGTCGGATTTGGGACACATACAAGGTGTATAAATTAGAAGGGGAAAGTACTTTTGGCTCGAAGGAGAAATCCAAGCTTTTTGAAGCCGCGGTGGCTATCGATACAATGTGTTTATGCCAGTTAAGGTTATTCTTCAAATGTGACGCCCACAAGATTAAAGGTATTTTAGCTCTGCAAAACATAATAAACTCATGATGTTGTCATAATTCGATATTATCGTTTAGTATAATGGTTGGTTTAAAATCATTGTATTACATGCTTTTCGAATGAAAGCCATTTAAAATTTAAAGTAGCAGTCATTTCCGGTTAAACCGGAAGTACTAAAGCGATTGCCCATTTTAAATTTCTTAAAAAGTAGAAGGAAACTCTTAAATGAAATATCCTGTACTCCGCGGATGTTTTTGTTCAATATTCTATATTAAAACTTAAATTCTTTTTGTTTTATTAAAGGTACTTTGCATGGGGAGCTGCTCTTCCCGGATATGGTAACTGGGGATGGATTATTGGAGACAGTACCGCTCACTTTGGCTACCAAAACCCTCTTGCTGCTTATGCCTTATCCCACGTAGATGAATTGAAACCTAAAGGTAAGTTACGCTTTTCCCTAAACTGTACGAGAAATTTTAAGAAATTGATGATGTACGTCTCAGTTGACAACCGGTCACCTGACTAAATAATAATACCCAATTGGCGCTGACTAGATTGTGATTTCTCTACGAATACAGGGCTTAAGTCCGTTTTACAGTCGGCAAGTTCTTTCTGCAATTTTGTTGCAGCAACTTTCTTTCAACAATAAACTTGCTGCAAGTTTATTGCAGATTCGTTTTACAGTCGGCAATTTGCTTTTTAATATTGCAAAAAAAGGGCAAGGTACCAACGCAAAAATGTGAAAATAAAGTTAGAACCTAACCTAGCTATTGACCGGTATTTAGAATAGCTGTTAAAAATGAAAGAAATCGAATAAAATAGAGACACCGCGGCTAAAATTTGCCTCATTATTGCTGCCGCTACCTCCTGGGGGATGAAAATTCAAGAAAAAAGCAAGAAGGTGGTGGTCACTCAACTAGTAACTTTGGGTGGGGTTGGTACCACTAAAACAACCATATTTTTCTCAGACTTGCAGTTGCAACTGCAAGAAAAATCGGTGCAACTGGTAAAGTTGCAAGTCGCAATAAAGTTGCAGAATACGCTGCCAAAAATCAGCTGTTCGCGTACTGCGCATGCCTACCACAAGTTTCTTGCAAGTTGCAGAAAGAACTTTCCGACTGTAAAACGGATTTTATGAATGTCCTAAACTTAAGATATGGCTTTATCAGTTATTTTTCTGAATCAAAAATCGACATTTTCAGGGGTATTTTTAAAGCGCATGTCAAGTTATACTTTCAGATATTAATTCCGTTTCGTTTTGCGAGATATTAGGTAACAAAATTGTAATTAGAAAATAAACGATATAAGTAAAAGTTTTCAAATTCAAAAATATATAAACTTTGTGTGGCACACTCTGTATATTCAGCAGTAACACCCAATAATTTAAATTTTTTTAGGTCCTACCGCTGTCGAGGACTGGACAACTTCTCTCCAAAGACAATTGGAATTGTACAAATACTTGCAAACCAGCGAAGGTGCTTTTGCCGGAGGTGTTACCAACTCTTGGAATGGACGTTATGACACTCCAACCTCTAACTTGACCATGGATGAATTCCACGGAATGTTCTACGACTGGGAACCCGTAAGTACCGCAGTTTGATTATTTTATTTATATCAGTAATTGCATATGCGAAAAAATAATAAAACAACAGGATTGGAAATAATAAAAACTAACAGAGAAAACAAAAAAAACTACATTTTTAAGAAGCATATTGATTATCCACTCATGTATTCTCTCTATCATTTTTGCAGGTCTACCATGACCCTCCATCCAACAGATGGTTCGGTATGCAACCCTGGTCCACTGACCGTCTTGCCCAATATTATTACGTCACTGGTGATGCCAATGTCGAAGCCATCTTGAAGAAATGGGTCGCATGGGTTCTTTCCGTAGTTAAAATCGAAAACGGTGACTTCCAGATGCCCGACGATCTAAGCTGGTCTGGAGTACCACCAGAGATTCACGTTACTGTCAATAAATGGACCCACGAAATTGGTTAGTTAGCTATTTTAAATTCTCCCCTTAGGAGAAATATGTAAATACCCATTTTTGCCTAACCAAGTAACATTCAGGGAAATTTTTCAGTAACTGGCAACATTGATATCCATTAAACTATATAAAAGTTTTCACGTAACAATGTTGCCGATGTGACGAAAAAATATTACGCTTAAATATAATTGATACTGGCTAAGCTTAGGTACTTTTTGTTCAAAACGCTGATCGCTCCGTTATTTTAGGTACTGCTTCAGCCACTGCCAGAACCCTCTCATACTACGCAGCCAAATCTGGAGACCAACAGGCCAAAGCTGTAGCTAAAGCCTTATTGGATGCTCTTCACAAACACGCCACAGACAAAGGAATCACCATTCCCGAAAAACCCGACATGTATACCAGATTTAATGAACCCGTAAGTATTCAAACCTTTGTTTAAAAACATTATAAGATAAAAATAATATCTCTATTGTTAAACGGTTTATTTCATTTTTTTAGGTCTACGTTCCAAGTGGCTGGACTGGCAAATATCCTAACGGTGACGTCATCGATTCCACAGCTACTTTTATTAAAATTCGTTCATGGTAAGCCATATTACACAAACTCTTTATTTATAAAAAAAAATATCTGTTTCTTGTTGATTTTTATCATTTTTAGGCGATTTACCGATTGCCTACGGTTTTAATCGCGGTAATAATTTGGTGACAACTTTGACGTATAATACATGAATGAAACGTCAACACAAGGCATTGATAAATGCCGTTTTACAATTGGTTAACTGGCGCAAATTGATGTTTGTTTCCATTTTCACTTTATCTGACTAAAACATAGGCATGATGGCAGTTTTTAAGAAACTGTTCTCTGCAAAAATAATTGTTTAACAGGAAAACATACCATTTTAGTTTAAACTTTTAAATACTCGCCAAAACATTTTATCATGGCGTCGCTGTGACGTGACGTGAGCAATAAAGAGGGGTTTCTCTTTCACAAAAGCTGTTAGTTTGTAAAGCCGCAATGCTACCTCTAATAAATGTATGCTCTAAAGGTACGCTAAATAACAATCTTGAATTTGTGATATTAATACCGTCACTCCCTCTGATTGGTGTTTTCGGAATTATGGCGGGCTATTAGTATTATAGATTTATTTTATGAAAATTAAATATTAATTTTCATTACATTGTTAAAATAAACACGTTATTTTACAGTCCATACCGTGGAGTAGCGTGCCTTGGAGGGGCCCTGCATCACAATGAGTTGGGGGCCCAAAAAAATTGTTTGAAGACAAAAAACCCAATTTTGTCGAGAGTTTTACAGTTTTCCAACACCTAATTTTTTTGCTTACACACGTTTTGGGGCCCCTGTAGCCCGAGGCCCTCTGTATCATTGATACGGATGCTACGCCCCTGAATCCATGAATATTTTATATAATTAATACAAAATGACAGTCATTTTTGGCTGTTGGCATCATGCCTTCCTAGTTTTTTCTTTTGTAATTTGTTATTTTTGTTTACAGGTTCAAGAACGACCCTGACTGGCCTAAAGTACAATCTATCCTTGACGGTGGAGCAATCCCTGACTTTACATTCCACAGATTCTGGGCTCAAACTGATGTTGCTCTAGCTTTTGGAGTCTACGGTATCTTGTTTGAACAATAAGCTGACTGATTTATTAAATATTAATTTGTTTGTATTTTAATGATTTAAATAAATATAGTATTTTTGTACCAGACTATTAGTTTTTAATGATTTAGACCAGGTTTTTTTAATACGTAATTCATAAATTAATCACAATCCACATGACAACGACTGCTTTGTTAGTGTTTGTGCCTTGAGCACAAAGAAAAAGTTAGGGCTTAAGGTGGTTTACACTTATCAAACTTATTGTCAAATAAGTTTGTTTAAATACCTATTTGATACAATTTGTTTGAACACGTAAGTGTAAATTATTAAACTTATCAAATTTCTTGCCAAATAAGTTTGATCAAATATCTGATACAATTTGTTTGAAGATGCATGTGTAAATTAAAAGAAAGAGCGCTTGATTTTTATATTTGTCCGAAAATATTGGTAATGTTTGTGACGTCACCCTCACCTTTTGCCATAATAATTCCCTTTAAAAATATCCAAGTATGGATGGTGGACAAGTTGAAAAAGTGGCCATCGGAATGTAGCAAGTTGGGATGGCGCCACAGTAGCCAGTGGAGGGATTTTGGTATTTCTTTCCTTTTTTATTTTGTATCTATCTGTCCTTTTTCATTTTGTTTCTCACTCTAATAATTCATGCTCATTGGTTAAAAAATCTCCTCTGGCTACTGTGGCGTCACCTTAAGTGCTCCTTTCGACGGACAGTTTTTAAAACATTCAGATGGTTATCCTACCCTCCACCATCCATATATCCAAGGGTCAGTGACCCCTGCTGACAGGTTAAAAATTATCTGTAACCAAAATCGGTCTATATAAGGTCACGACATTCGGCCATATTGCTTTGACGTGTTATGACGTCACATCTCCCATTTTTCGGCCATGTTGTTCAGTGCCGGAGATATACAGTTTATTGTATTAGTAGAACAACCGTTTACACAGCAGTTTTTAATTGTTATTAAGTTGTAAATTCTTTTACTTTAAATAAAAAACATTTGGAATTACATCTTTCAACAAATATCACTTCCAAAACAATGCAAAATGAAATGCGCAAATTCTAGACGCCACTGGATTGATCATCAGCTTTGATTTTACCCAGTCTTGCCAACTTTTCTCCGTGAAGTGTCCTTCCTTGCGTCCCCGACCTCAAATCGCCTAAAAGTTGAGGATATGTCGCAACCTTATAAATATAAACTAACCTTGTAACGGCACTACTAATAACTACTCAATACTATAAACAGTAAAAACTAAACATATATAAAAGTCCGATGACTAAAAAGCAAATAAAGTAAACAAAGAATTACGGAAACGAATACGTCACAAAATTTAGTGAACAAAGGCTTAAATGGGATTGAGAGCTCCTTATGGAAAAGTTTATCCCCTTGACTTATTTCCACTTTTAAGTCCACCACTACAATACACTACACTACACTTTACTCCTTGCCAAACAAAGCCCCAGAATAACAATATTATTCGGGGACAAAGCTTCTATAAACGGCTTTAAGTAGTTAAAGCTCACTAAATTGAAAAGAAGAAAAACTACTAATGTTGCTACAAAACATTTGGCCAAAATTTTGAGATTTTATATCGGCGCAGGCGCATTGACGTAAAACATCAAACTTGACATCAAACGTCAATGTTTGGCGTTATTCCGCCATCTTTATCGGCATTTCCTATTTAATTTTTTTAAATGTGTATTTTAACTGTGTATTTAGATTCAAGATAATGTCGGAAAATCAAATAATGGGTGATGATATTCCATCGCAACCCACTGTGGATCAGTTAAACTATCATGATACCCCCGATCTTATTACGGATATTAAATTAGAACCACCCGACTGTGAAGGGACTAAAATAGAGTTCGTCGACGCTTCACAAATCCTTCCAGAAACACAGACAGTCCCTGTTTTAAGGTAACTATTAAATATGTTATTTACAAGTTTTCATATTGTGTGTAAGATCTCCTTAAGGGTACCACAGCTGTGCAGAGCTAAAGTTGAATCCCCAGTAAAAAATGTGTAACGTATTTACCGTGTTCCCACATTTCCTTTTCTGAAAGAGTCCCATAGAATTCCTAAAGATTATTATTCAGTAAAGCCCAAAATGTGCAAATAGGTATGTGATAAAATAGTGGCTAATGAGCTGACAGCCACCTCCATTAATCTTCTCAGGAGTAAAGTTAAGAATTTTATGTATGATTAAAGTTAAATAACAGTCCTAAAAGTTCCAAATAACATATAGGCATAAAAACCTTTCTGTCTTTAAATGATCATTACGAAAATACTACTTCCCATTTAGGATTTTAGAAGTTTATGTTCTCCTGTAGTTCCTAGACAGTTGATTCAATTTGATTGAATAAAAGTGTATAGTGTGCCCCAATCTCCCAATATATCAAACATTTTAACTTATTTTATTTTTATTTCTTTTAGCTCTAGTGATGCTTCAAATGACCTTAAACTGGAAATAAAGCTAGAGCCCCAGGAGACAATAGTTAAACCTGAAGAAATTGATATAAAGGCTGATATTTCGGAAGGGTATGTTTAAAAAATTATTTTCAAATTAGTAACATTTTTGTTCCCTAGATATAGTTATTTTTGTACCAAGGGCATAAAATAGCACTTTTACGCCCGTGACTGACAGTTGTTGCCCGAGCTCCGTGAGGGCAGCAATCAGCTGTGGGCGTAAAAGTGTTTTACACCAGGCAGAGGTGCAAAGAATATTTTTTTACGACTGAAATTAATATACAAGCATTCTCTGTAGTTAGGAGAAAATTTTCAGCTTTTAATGTTTTAAATTGTAATCAGTATATTTTATCATAATGTTTAATTAAAAAATTGTTTACCAAAAAAATGCTGCATTATTTAATTTTGTTATTGTTTTATAAATTTATAAATGCGGGCGTTATTGATACTTTTTGCCCTAGGGCGTAAAAGTGCAATTTTATGCCCTCAAATGGGGGCGTCAAATTGTATTTACGCCCGATCGTACATAAAAATTGTTCTATATTTTTTTCTCACTAATAGTTTTTAAAAAGTATTAATTGTATTAAGTGATTCTTACTATATTTTTTAGGACTCAAATCTTTAATAAAAACTGAAAATGAAGAGACAGAACTTAACTTGGATATGAAGTCAGAGTACAGTTCCACCATAAAATGTGAGGACTCTATGGATGTTCCAGAGGAAAGGTAGGAGTTACATTTACATATTAAAGCAAGTTTTATGAAAATGATGTAATATACCATGGATTACTTTAAGTTGCCTAGATCCTATCTTCTCTTTATTACTTATGACCTCTTACAAAAAATAAAATAAATTTTATTATGCTCATTTAGAGTCAATAAGAAAATTACTAATACCTTAGTTTCCAAATGTTTTTAAAGTTATGTTTTAGAGTAAAATTGACAGATGAAAATTTTTAATATGGCGGCTGGACGCCATCTTGGAAAAAAGGTTAAATGGAAAGGAGGGTCTTATGTTCTGGGGTTATAAAGTACTCGTCAGGAGCTTTAAAATGATGTGTCACAAGACCCCCTTTCCATTTAACTTTTTTCAAACATGGCGCCCAGCTGCCATCTTGAAATTTTCATCTGTCAATTGTACTCTAAAATATAGTATTTATGCATTAATTTCATATCCCAAAGTTTTACGTTTTTTAAATCGATCCGTTCAAAAAACAAAATTGGCGGGGGACATTAAAGAAATGCACTATATTATATTCATTTATCAAAGTATAAGGCAGGTTTTTTTTAACATGTTAACATTTAGGCTATGTTTATACTGGAGCTGTGCTGGATAAGGAGAACAGCACAGCTTGACAAAAGCACCTTTATGTTAAAGTAATATAAGGATGCTTTGGTCAAGGCGCGATGATATCCCCGCCCAAAATAGCTTCTATATAAACACAGCCTTAAGCCTAGTTCATAAGCTTGCGAAATACGATTTGCGAATCGTGTTCTGATTGGTCCATTTGTAACGAAACATTCGAAGTCGAAAGTCGTTAGAAATTGATCAATCAGAACACGTCGCGATTCGCAAATCGCATATTCGCAAGCTTATGAACTAAGCTTTAGATTAAGTTAAATTGATCGATTAAAAGGTGATACATTAGATTTGTTTAATCAGATTCTTGAAATCATTTTGATTTAAGAGGAGAGTAAGGTTTTTAAACTTTTTTATCATTTTTTAAAACACATTTTCTAAATGAAAACATTTTAAAAATACTGTGTAAAAGTTTGAAATTATTCGAAGCAAAATTAACGACGATACGTAGGTTTAAGTAACCACCTTATCCATGACTTATGAACCAAGCTAACTTTAAAGGGCTTTTCCCACAACTCACGTTTTTAAAGTCGGTGACCATCATAACTCCAAAACTACTGCATTGATCTGTCTAAAATTTTTATTACCATTTCTTTAAATAATTTCCTCGGTAACGCTGAAGAGTTTTTTTAAAGTTTTTCAATATTTCTAATTTTAATAAAAACAAATAGGCTGATATTTTTCTTTAAAAATTGTGTTTTTCACTTTAAAGTGCTCACAAAAACTGAATAACTTTTATTATATTGTGTAAGTGAACCAACACCGAGGTATGATGGTCACCGGAATTCACATTTTTTTCGAGACGCTACCGAAAAATTTCCGTCATTGCGTTAGTTTTTAAAAAATTTTAACCAAAATTTCACACAATGTTCTTCTAATATTATATTTTAATGTGCCCATTAACTTTAATCAGTAAATATTGATTGTGTTGTCCAAAAAAAACATAAAATTGTACCTTTTTGAGCACAAATTAACCTAACTTTCCCCTTAATATAAATAATATGATATTAGGTGAAAAATGGCTGATATTTTACAAAAAATGTTACTGACAAAAAACAAAATGAAAATTACAGAATTTATTTTTGTCAAAAAATGATGATGTATCTGTAAAATATATTTTTAAAATGGCAGCATTAAAAATTATTTTAATTGGCCAATCCATAGGTCGCCAAACACTTTTTATGTTGAAGTTTTCTTTATATTACACCATTTTCATAACAGCTTTCATAACATATTTTTGTAGACAGGTGATACTTTGCAGAAAATAACACTTTAGCCTTTTTTTTTTCAAACTATTAGATCATACACTGTGGTCAAAAAGTTTGCAACAAATGGAAAACCTATTTTTTATTTGATTTTTTAACAAAATTTCTCTTTAGTTAATATATTTATAAAAGCTGGTGTGTAGTCCAAAATTTTATTAGCAGCATTAGTTTTTTTAATAAAATTTAAGAGGTTTATAAGGTAAGTAAAACAATAATGAAGTAGTAAGACCAGCACTTTGTACAAAAAGTATGCATTCAACATAAAAAAAATATTTTAAGTTTAACAAGAACTAAATAAACACAAATTATTAATAAAAGAGAACCAGTTTTTTTAATAAGGAAAGGATTATTACAAACATTGTTATAAATTTGGGCAAATACTGTTTACTGGGGGAATATATTCTTACAGGAAAACAGGAAATATATTTAAAGCTATAATTTTGTGTACAGGGTGTCCAATAATTAACCATAATAAGGTAGAAACAGGGTGTTGAAGTGAAAAAAATATTTTTAATTTATTTCAATAATGTTTAATATGTTTTAAATATTTTGATTAAAACTCATTATGTAGGAGTTTTTTCACATGAGCTATTTAGATCCTTTACTTATTATACAAAATTTTATTTCGATTGGTATTATACAGGGCGAGTTATCCATAAGAAAAAATATAAAAAATGCCCAAGAGTAAAGTACTTTTTTTTTAAATATAACAAAATTGTATAAGAAAATGTTGTGGAGAATTAAATTTTATATCAGAATTTGAAGTTAAAGGATTAAAGTAAAAAATGTTTTTGTCAGTTTTTTTTACATTAAAACTTAAATACTGGGAAAGAGAAAGTGACATTTAAAAGAAATATTAACAAAATAATTTAAGATACCAAAAAATAGGATTATTTTCTACTCCTATTTGCGTTAATAAATTATTAATAAAAATGGTGTTTTCCGTTATTGAAGTCAATAAAAAACAAAAGTTATAACAAGATTGTTATAAAGTAAAACATTATTACTTTTTCATGGCCTACTATCTAACCACTATCAGTCATAAATGACAAAATATGCAATATCTCCTAAACGGCTGAGAAGAAATATAATGTGTAACACATTTTTGAAATGGTAATTTTTCAGCCATTTTAATAGTAAAAAAATATACAGGGTGCTCCATTTAAAAATTTCCAAAAATAAATAAATAAGTTAAAAATGTGCCACCCTAGAGAAAAACTTAAATCATATCTGCAATCTGCACAAAAAGTTGCTGAAGAAATGTTGTTACAGAATTGGAAAATATTTTAAAATAAAAAGTTATGAAGGATAAAAGAAAACGAAAGAAATTAAGAAACACGCTGTAGCGAGTAAACGACGCAAGATAGCAAATTGCGGTTTTCACCAGTAAATTTGGCTTGAAATTTGAGCCTCGCAAATGGGGGTCAGTTTTTTTATAAAACATACAGAAACATGAATTTCCTATTAAAAGCGTCGAATTTGGCCCATCCTGTACAGCAGAATACCACTTTTGGCTTGGCAAAGGAAAGACAGAACTATCTCGACTTATTTTTACATTGTTTTCCAAGTCAAATGTCCACCATTAGTAATTTTGTTGTTGTTTAAAATACAAAACTGTTTAAATTGGCAAACTAGCATTTTTGTCGCCATTTAATATCGGAGAATGCAAAAATTAACTGACGAGTGTTTTCGAGTTCAATAGAAATATACCTTTCTTTTAAATGAAACACCCTGTATATTAGATCTCCATTAAAAAAGATCCTTTAGAAAAATACTACAGTGGATATTTTTTAAAGCTCTTTATAAGATACAATATACAGGGTGATGAAAAAATGATATTTTACCATCACACACATCCAGATTTATATATTACCACAAGTAATAAAAATAATTTTATTTTTAAAGTTGTTTAAAAATCGTTAAATTGGTAATCTAGCAAACAGGGTATTTTATTTAAAATGTGCTTTTTTGTTTTATTAGAAGCAAAGTAACACTTGTCTACGTTGTAAAATTAAATTTGCACACTAAGGCCCGGTACTTTCTAGATAGTACAATTTAATTCTAAGAAATGTTTGTGTATTTCTTTTCTTCTAAATATTATGTTTTTACATGGGAATACAAAACACAAACTAAATATTACTAAATATGGAACAGATATCACACCTTTACTTAAATAATGTCATAATTCCGAAAAGCAAAGTATCGAGAAAAAGGCGTTTAAAAAAACAATTAAACTGTAAAAGTAAAGTGATAAAAAATCATTAAATTATTAAATATTGATACTTATGGAACAAACAAAAAATAACAAATTACAAAGTATTGTTTATTACCAATAACTTTGGTAATACACAACCATTGATTTAGAAATACCACAGGAACAATTAAGCCACAATTTAACATAAACAAATATAAATAAAAAAAAACAAGACATATACAGGGAGAATAAAGTGGGGAAATTATTGCTTAGGACTTTGACGCCCTTAGAAGCTTCCAATTGTTTTACGATGCCCTTGAAGGGGCCCAACAAAAATAAAATTGATGGCCAAACAAAAAGTCCTTCCCTTTTTTACTGCACCAAGTATTAAAAAGCAAGTTGCCTTGTACTTGAAGACTAAAAAAAGGTCCTTTTCTTTTTCGTCGCATCAACCACACGTCAAAAAATAACGCATGAACTTGCGATGCCCTCGGGACCACAGTGCGACGCCCTGGCTTAGGATAAACAATGACTAAAAATTAAAAAAAAGTTAGTAAAATGTGTTTAGTTAGGGAGGTAAATAATTATTTTAAATTAAACAAAAAAGTTTAATTTTAGTGATAGAAAATTAGGGAAAATTCTTAGGTATTTGGAAAAACATAAAATTTTACATGACAGGCAATACGAATTTCGTCACAAGAGATCTACAGCAGATCTTCTTTCCTTCGTTTCACACAACTGAAACAAGTCTCTTGAGTTTCTAGGTGAATTGCAGATCGTTGCTCTTGATATATCCAAAGCTTTCGACCAGGTCTGGCATGACGCACTTCTTAATAAACTTCCCTCCTACGGTCTTCCAACTAAACTCTGCTCTTGGCTCTCCAGTTATCTTTCTAATCGACGTATATCAGTCATTGTTGATGGCCACTCTTCAAGCTTTCACGAAATTAATGCTGGAGTGCTACAGGGTTCAGTACTAGCACCAACTTTTTTCTTCTTCACATCAACGACCTTCTTTCTTCCACAACCAATCCCATTCATAGTTATGCTGACGATAGTACCCTTCACTCCACTTTTCAGGTTCCCAAACCAATCTCTCAACCCGACTTGGAAAACAAACGCAGGGCGATGCAGATATCTCTTTCACAGGATCTCAACTTGTTATTGGATTGGGGCGCCAAAAATCTCGTTCAATTTAATGCATCCAAAACACAATCGTGTTCCTTGTCGCGAAAAAAATCATCAAACACTCATCCTTTGCTTATGAGTGGCCAGGTTTTGTAGAGCGGGGACACATTTAACCTTGTGGGCATCACATTTGAGAATAACCTTAACTGGCATAAACACATTGTATCTATAGCCACCGCGGCTTCAAAAAGGCTTGGATTTCTTTTCCGAGCCAAAAAGTATTTTCTCCTTCCAATTTATACACTTTGTATGTGTCCCAAATTCGACCCTTTCTGGAATAGTGTTCTCATGTCTGGGGAATGGCATCCCCTGCAATCCTCGGCATTCTTGATGCCATTCAAAGAAGGGCTGTTCGTCTTATTAATGATCCTTTACTTACTCAAAGACTTCCTTCTCTTGCCCATCGTCGAGCTGTGGGAGATCTATCGCTCTTCTATAGATACTTTTACGGCTTCTGCTCCGACGAATTGTCCAGTATAGTCCCTCCTCTTGCAGTTCCCAACAGAGAAACTCGTGGTGCCGCGCGTATGCATCTCTATACAGTTCAATTGGACAGGCCTCGAACTTCTCATTTCGTTCGTTCTTTTATCCCTAGAGTTTCTAGACTGTGGAACCTGCTGCCAGCGGAGGTCTTTCCTTCCCCCCAAATCTTCAAGTTTTTAAGTCCCGTGTTAACAAACTTCCTCTTACCTTACTTAAGACACCCACAGTACGTTAGTATTTAGGCTGTCAGCCTTCGTGGATTGTCCAAAAGATAAAAAAAAATAGATATCGATTAATAATAAAAAATAAAGTACTTACTTATTTTTTGTTGTTTTTAAAAATAATATGGGAGATAATAATCACTATAAGGTCTAGTTGTAAAGTCTAATCGTGTAAAAAGAAAATTACAACTGAGAGTAGAGCGGATAAAGGTGCGTCAGATTTGAACACAAACTAAGCATATTATTATTATTTTTAATTATTGGCCATTGTTTGTCCTTAGCAATAATTTTCCTAATTTATGCGTGTAGGTTAAGAATTACCCTGTGGATATCAAACTTATGATGGATTGTCAAACTAATGGTGCAATAAAAGGTTTATCAATCTTTTTAAGCTATGACACTATTTAAGCACAGGTGTAACATGTCTAATTAATAAAAAGATCAATAGCTATAAAAAAAAACTGTAATTATAATTCTCAGCAATAATAATTTCAATGCTTCTACCTTTGAACATATTAATAAAATTTGAAAGGTGGTTAAAGACATATAAGATTGCTTTAAACGTAGGTTTTCATTTGTTGCAATCTTTATATTATACTTTTGTTAAGGATATTAAAAGAGGACATTTATTTAAAAAATGTCTTATTATAAAATTATGGGTTAAAGAAAAATAAAAAAGTAATTTCTGTATCAGTTTCAACACTTTTTCATATTGTCTCAGGCATATTTTTCCTAAAAATTAAACAGTATAAATACGACAGCGCGCAGTAATAATTATAATAATTACCTTTAGGATGCTTCCATTTACCCATTTTTAATCTCTTATAGTTTTTAAGATTTCAAGATCCCAATAAATTTTGTAACGATTTTCCATACACTATCAAATAGTAGGGAAGGTAGCGAATGATTTGAAAAGTCATTTAATACCGACTGAAATTTCAATAGATTAGTTTCTCCCTCAAATTTAAGAGCTGCGAGCATCAGCTGCCTAAGTTCCGGCGGAGTTAGAGATGACAGTACATGAAAGTCGTTAAAAAAATGACTTTAAGAATTTTCAAACCGTATTAGAATGTATGAAACAGCTCTTAAGATTTTAAACTAAAAAATAATCGTCAACTGTATTGAATCAGTGGGATCATACGTCAGTCACGTGTACAATGACCGCCATAATTGTTGAATCATATGAAAAACTTTTTTATTTCTTATTTATCAAAAAATAATATATTTTTGATAAAAATCTCTGCATATGAAAGGAGAAATTTACAAATTTAGCATAAGGAAATCCACCTTTATTTTTAAACTTAAAACAAAATATTATTTAGAAAACTTGTTTAGAATTAAAACTTATGCCTAAGTTAGAAATTCCTAATGCAGTATATTTTCGTTAAATATTAAATACAAATCTGTTATTCTTAAAGCAATAAAGACGTTAAGACATTTAAAAGTATTGAAGGTAAATTTATGCTTCTTTTTGGTTCAATTTGGCTAAAGTTCGAAACTTCATTTTAATTAATAATTCACATCGGTTCCTTTTTCTCATTTTGGCGAATTTTTAAACACTATTTTACTGCTACAAATAAAATTCATTCCGTATAAAATTGGTACGAAAAACATAACCCTGCCTCCCCTACTATAAAACATTAAAATTTAGATTTGCAAAAAAAATCACTATAATTTTGTATAGATTATAAGTTGTCTAACCAAAGAATTTTAAATAAATATTCGTCACTAGAGTTACTATTTCTGAAACAGAAAACGACAGCGGATTGTTATTTGAGATTATTAAAATGCTATTAATTAATTTTCTTAATTTAGAGATATGTATAATTGCATAAACTATAGCATGTTAAAAATGTCTAGCATATTGTCATTGAGTTATGGAACGCTGTAAAAGTATTCTTCCGTAATTGTATTCCAATTTATGTGAACTTTTTGAATATATTTTTTAAAAGTTAGTCTTAATAGTTAATATAAAGTCTAGTTACATTAGCAGATATTTTTTTGGGGAAATTCACATTACCGAATACTTCGAAGCATTGATTCGGTCTCATTATAAGATGGACGGTACAGGATAAACAAAAAAAGTTATACGTTAAATTGTTTTTGTGTTTGTGTGTGTAAAATTGTAATGTGCAACATCATGCGTTGGTTTTGGAAAAAGTGGTACCACTGCTTATGATATATTATTATCAATTGGAAGTAGAAGAATAAATATTTTAAATCATATAAAGAAGACATTTGAAGAAAAATCAAAATAGTAATATTGCCAAATAAGTATTACTTCTCTGTTTTTAGTAGTTAATAAAATATAGAATCAAGTGTAGAATTCAATTATTTTGTTGGTCATTGGAAATTTGTGCATAAGCCAAATATTTACTTTGCATAAACGATATCGAAACTTACTAGGTAGGTATGTTTATACTTAATATTTTTAGTAGTAAGACCGGATTTTTAGAAATTTTGTTATTGGGCCATATGAATAAATAGGAGCAAATGCTTATACTTACAAAATTAGAGGTAAATGCTTTTGCTATCTTTTTCTATATCATAAGCATTTGCTTATAAAATTTGAAGTAAATGCTTTTGCTTATAAGTATAAGTATTAAGCATTTGCTTCTTTTTATTCATATTGCCCATTGTCTTAAAAATATTTTAATATGTGACTAAGAATGTAATTTAGAATATTACTTATCAATCACAGATAAATGAAACAGTTTATACAAAGAGGGTTTCAAGCTTCCGATTAATAAATTCGGAAAAAAATACACAAGAAATATTTAAGTGTTCTGAATGTAATTATCAAACTTTAAATAAATACCGATTTAGGGATCACAAACTTGTTCACGACGATTCCAGTGTCGTTAAAAAATTGAAATGTGATGTTTGTGAATATAAAGCCAGATGGAAATCAAAAATAACACAACACATGGTCGTTCATCAAGAAAAATCTAAAGTAAAGATACACCAGTGCGACCAATGTGATTTCAAAACAAGTCGAAAGCCAAACTTGAGATCACACATGCGTTAACGCATTAATAAATTCGTTGGTTTAAAGGTAAAAATTACTAAGTAACATTTATTTTCTTTAGAACATAACATCAATTTTATGCAAAGTTTGTATTGAAACAATAAAGGAAAGATTGTGTTTTTGATATTTAAGATTTTACTGAATCTTTATAGAAGTCATAAATGTGATTTAAAAGTTTTTATATCATAAACTTTACTGCAAGTGACTTAAATTTGCTTAACTATTCTTTTTAGCAAAAATTTACTTACCGAGTTTTACCTTTTAAACCGACGAATTCTTCTATTGACTAACTACAATACGGGACGGTTATTGCGATAAGTGTAATGTGATAAGTGTGTTTTATTATTTACTAGTGAAGATTATTGAAGTCGTGTTTTTATGAGTAGGTAAGTTTATAAAGTACACTATTGATTTAAAGCAGCGTGTTTTGTCATTATCCTGTATGTTATACCGGTCTTTAGAAAACACTACTTTGTGTGAAAGTAAAAATTCGCACCTAGAAATTTTGTTAGATTTATTAGGTTTGTAGTCCCTAAAAACATGATTTAGTCCAAAGTCGGTCTATATAAGGTCACGACATTCGGCCATATTGCTTTGACGTGTTATGACGTCACATCTCCCATTTTTCGGCCATGTTGTTCAGTGCCGGAGATATACAGTTTATTGTATTAGTAGAACAACCGTTTACACAACAGTTTTTAATTGTTATTAAGTTGTAAAGTCTTTTACTTTAAATAAAAAACATTTGGAATTACATCTTTCAACAAATATCACTTCCAAAACAATGCAAAAATGAAATGCGCAAATTCTAGACGCCACTGGATTGATAATCAGCAACAACTTTCCATTTGTCCATTTATTTACCGTTTCCATATACCATATTAGAAACCAGAAACGTCAAACGGCGATTAGTGACGGATACGTCAATCTATAAATTCAGCTTTAGATTTTTAACATGTATTTTAGCAAGATAATCTGAAATCTGGGTTTTTATGTTAAATTATCTGTACAATAATTGTAAAAATGAATAGTATCAAGTTTATATTATAACTATCGGTGAATTTAGACCGGGCCTTATTGTTTAAAATGCATCAAAAATAGATATTGTAAAATTCGGCACCAAGTAACGTTCTATTTTTTTCTAGTGATTTTCCAAATTATTTGAGAAGAGACCATTTGGAGAAAGATTTAATAAAACGTCATAAAGAAAATCATCTTAAGGGAGAAAGTAATCCTAAAAAAGGAAATCAGAAAAAATACACAAGAAATACTTAAGTGTTCTGAATGTAATTATCAAACTTTAAATAAATACCGTTTAAGGGATCATAAACTTGTTCACGACAATTCCAGTGTCGTTAAAAATTTTAAATGTGATCTTTGTGAATATAAAGCCAGATGGAAATCAAAAATAACACAACACATGGTCGTTCATCAAGAAAAATCTAAAGTTAAGATTCACCAATGCGACCAATGTGGTTTTAAAACAAGTCGAAAGCCAAACTTGAGATCACACATGCGCTATCATAAAAAGCCCGATGAAATAACTATGTTAAAGTGTAAAGAATGTAATTTTCAAGCCTTGTACATCATAACTATTAAAAGGCACATTCAAAAGCATCACATGACTACATACACGGGTGACATTTTTAAATGTATCCATTGTGATTATCAAACAATCATTAAAGGTGATTTAAATAGACACCTGCTAATCCATAAAGATAAGAGTTACAAATGCGATCAGTGCGATTTTTAAAACAAGACTACCATTTAAATTAACCTATCACATGCGTCAGCATCAAAGCCCTGAAGATGTTCAAATGTTGAAATGCAAGGAATGTGATTATCAAGCGATTAGTCATAGTAGTATTAAAAGACACGTTCAAAAAGTGCACGTAGCTACGTATACAGGAGAGCTTTTTAAATGCACTCAATGTAATTATGGAACAGTCATGAAAAGCGATTTAAAAAGACACAGGCTTATCCATGAAGACAAGGACCAACAATGCGAGGAATGCGATTTTTAAAACAAGACAGAAATCATATTTAAAAAAGCACATGCTTCTTCATAAAAATCGTGACGATATTCTTAAATTCAAGTGCGAAGAATGTGATTATCATGCTATGCGGAAGAACAACATGAAGGCCCACATTTTACGCCGCCATAAAAGTCAAGAAACATCAATGAGTTAAAAATAATATCTATAATCATAAGACTGGGCCCAAAATTATATATATATATATATATATATATATATATATATATATATATATATATATATATATATATATATATATATATATTTTTAACGGTACTGTAAAAATATATTTCATGACGTCGAAAGAAAAATATCCTAAAATTTTCAGCCCTTCATATTAACATTAAGAGGTGCATCATTAAAATTATTAATTTTTCAACAATTGTTGTATTTTTTATACAAAATCTCGGAATACGTCACTCGTTACCCTTCGACCAGTTTATATTCTTATAGAAAATTATATTCTCTACAAAGAGCTTTCTTAGTAAATTTTTCGTAGAACGAGCCGTTTACACGCCTTAAACAATAATTCATTTTTTAATTTTTGTCACGTAGATTCTGGATATTTTAAACTACCATCAATATCAATAACTTTTTAAAACAAATAATTATTCCTAAGGGAAATTCTATGGTCTTTCAACTAAACTCTGTACTTGGCTCTCTAGTTATCTATCTGATCGACGTATATTAATTATTGTGGACGGCCATTCTTCAAGCTTTCACCAAGTAAATGCTGGAGTCCCTCAGGGCTCAGTTTTGGCACCAACGCTGCTTCTTCTTCACATCAACGACCTTCTCTCGTTCACAACTAACTCCATTCATAGTTTCGCCGACGATAGCACCCTTCACTCCAGTTTTCAGGTTCCTAAACCCATCACTAAACCTGACTTGGAAAACAAACGCAGAGCGATGCAGATATCTCTTTCGTAGGATCTTAATTTAATATTGGATTGGGGCGCCAAAGATCTCGTCCATTTTAATGCATCCAAAACACAATCATGTTCCTTGTCGCGAAAAGAGTCATCAAATACTCATCCTCTACTTATGAGCGGCCAAGTTTTACAGATCAAAGACACCTTCAATCTTGTGGGCGTTACATTTGAAAGTAACCTTAACTGGCATAAACACATTGTATCTATAGCCACGGCAGCTTCAAAAAGCTTGGATTTCTCTTTCGAGCCAAAAAGTATTTTTCCGCTTCTAATTTATATACTTTATATGTGTCCGAAATCCGACCTCTCTTGGAATATTGTTCTCATATCTGGGGCATGGCGTCCCCCACAACCCTAAGCATTCTTGATTCCATTCAAAGAAGAGCTATTCGTCTCATTAATGATCCTTCACTTACAGAAAGGCATCCCTCTCTTGCCCATCGTCGGGCTGTGGGGGATTTATCGCTTTTTATAGGTACTTCCATGGCTTCTGCTCTGAAGAATTGTCCAGTATAGTTCCTCCACTCACGGTTCCCAACAGAGAAACTCGTGGTGCCGCGCGTATGCATCCCTATACGGTCCAACTGGACGGGCCCCGAACTTCTCACTTTGTTCGTTCTTTTATCC
The DNA here is from genome assembly GCA_014170235.1 of Listronotus bonariensis. Classification (NCBI taxonomy): domain Eukaryota; kingdom Metazoa; phylum Arthropoda; class Insecta; order Coleoptera; family Curculionidae; genus Listronotus; species Listronotus bonariensis. Next base: position 8,800 of record JACEGR010002628.1, on the reverse strand, counting down.
CTAGAGTTTCTAGATTGTGGAACCTGCTGCCCACGGAGGTCTTTCCATCCCCCCAAATCTTCAAGTATTTAAGTCCCGTGTCAACAAACTCCCTCTTACCTCGCTTAAGACACCCACGGTACGTTAGTATTTAGGCTTTTAGCCTTCGAGGTTTGTCCAAATATAAAAAAATATCGAAAAATGTTAAGAGATTTTTTTGTAAAGCATAAAATTTCCTTAAGAATAATTATTTGTTTTATAAAGACATTGATATTTATGGTAGTTTAAAAAATTCAGAATCTAGGTCATAAAATTTTAAAAAATTAATTAATGTTTAAGGCGCGATTACAGAAAAACGGCTCGTTTTACAAAAATTTACCAAGAGTTTTTTTTTTTTTTGTAGAGAATTTAATTTTCTTTAAGAATATTAATTGCTGAAAGGTTCAAGATTGACTGATTCCGAGATTTTTTAAAAATTCAACAATTGTTAAAAACTAATCATTTTAATGTTCCACCTGAAAAATTCAGGTTTTTTTCGTCGTGATGAACAATATTTTTACAGTACCGTGAGAAAAAAATGTTTGTTTTTTTAGGCCCAGTCTAATAATCATTGTAATAAACCGTAATGTTTCTGTAGAAATAATGGTTTTTAAATTTAAAATATTTTTTTTTATTTCATATTTGTGTTCCAATAATACATAAAGTGCTACGAAGCCCAAGAAAGAAAGCAATATGGTTTGAATGGGACCAACAAAGTTCCAAGACCAAAATTATTTCTAAGTGGTTGTCCGAGGTTTCTTATTTTCTAGTGTATTGAAAGAGTAAATAGCTTTTAAAATCCCATTGATAGTTTTTTGATAATTCCTATTAACAAATGTGACGCCTTTTAATTGCAACTTTAAAGATAACCTCGTCAATAATTTGCCATAAGTTTTTATTCCAACTCTTTACACTAGTACGTGTACATCGTTATACTAAATCCGATTCAACCGATCGGATAGAACTTAATAACGTGTTCTAATAGGTCGATTTCGAAGGCTTGTTCGAAAATTACCAATTGAACACGTTCCTAAGTTTTATCCGATTAGTTGAAGCGGATTCAGTATAACGATGTATGTACATGTACTCACTGTCGATGTTGCCCATTTAAAAACGTATTAATCTATTACTTATTCTATAAACTAAATAAATATTTTTTGTTAGTATAAGTGTGTTGAACAACACGAGGTTCCAAGTTCCACACAGCCCTTATGAGAAAATGTACTCACCAATTTCAGTAAATGACAACAAACTGTCAAAAATACGTTTTTTGGGGTTTTTTTGATGTTAGGGAAAACATTTTTACCTGATAAGTAAATTCTTTACGGCTTTGTATTAAAAAGGCAAACATATATCGAACACCATACACACCTTGGCGCGTCTAAACGTTCATGGACAATTTTTGTCAACGTTTTTAAGCAACGACAAAGTGTGATTGATGCGTCATCTTATCAGAAAGATTTACATTCAGGTGTTCTTTGTCTAATCTCTACCTGCTAGTGTTCAGCTCACAGAAACTCAATAGCCAGGACGACAACATCGAAAAATGACCATTGTTTTGTATGTATTATATAAAATAAGATTTATGGGTTATGAAAAAACCTGTTTATTTAAACAATATTATTAAAATTGATATTTAATTTTCATAAAATAAATCTATAAAATAAAAAACTTGCCAGAATGAATGACGTCAATAGTACATAAAGTGCGTTTAATATCATAAATCTAAGATTGGTATTCAACGAGTCTTTAGAGCATACACAACTAGAGGTAGCGTTGCCGCTTTGCCATGCTAACAGGTTTTGTGAAAGCGAAACACACCTCTGTTTATTGGTGACGTCACTTCTATATTAAAGCGACGCCATGATAAAATGTACATTTTAGCGGGTATTTAAAAAATTTAAATTAATTTCGTATTTTTACCGGCAAAACCATTATTTTTTGGGAATATATATTTTTTAAGAAATAGCACATACTTTTGAACATCATAGAACAATTGTACTATCATCATGTCTATTAAATGGATCGAGCTGTAATTACGTGTTTATCACATCTTTGGTTCATAATTTTTTTTAGAGTGGTGTAGTTTTTTTTGCAAAATAAAAATAAAACATTTTTATGTTTAAGATTAGGATAATTTAAAACCTATTTTAAACTATCTATAGGTAAAAAATGTCGTCAAGCATAAACTAGCTCAGATCAGTTAAATTATTATTAAATTAAGCTATGTTGGGCGTGGTTAGTAATCTAATGGGCGTTCATAGGCAAAAACATCACGTGTTATTTGGATTATGTGCTTAATTGGAGGATCGTCCAACCAATGGAAAATAGTGTAGCCTTATGTTGATTTTACTATGCCTCAGAAGAAGTACATCTATATTAAAGACTGGGCCTTATTGTTCTAAGAGCAGATAAGAAGCAGTGGTAAAATAATTAATACTATTTTCTATTTTCAGAACTATATCAACTAATTTAGGTGACGAACTTTGTAAAAAAAATGAAGTTACTATTGTTAAAAGAAGGAAAACTGACAAACAAAAATTCATTTGTCCATAAATGTCATTATCAAACTTTTCGGAAGGAGTATTTATTCGGCACGTTCAACGTCATAATAGACACAAAGTCGACATGCTTCCAATGTAGCGAATGTAGGTATCAAGCATTATTTAAGGAAGAATTAACTAGACATATGCTTGTTCATCAAGATCGTGATCAACTTACGAACTACGAATGCAATCATTGTGATTATAAAACAATACGAAGAGGCAGATTTAACCAAGCATATACGTCGCCATATGAAACCTGGAGAAGTTAAAATGTTAAAATGCAAAGAATGTGATTATCAAGCCGTTGATAATAGTACTATTAAGAGGCATATTCAAAAAGTTCACATTGAGACATATGCAGGTGAAATTTTTAAATGCCTCAAATGTACTTATAACTCAATCATTAAAAGTGATTTCAATAAACATTTACTAACACACGATGATCCACGGAAATCTACCCGGTTTAAATGCGATATCTGTGATTTTGAAACAGTTTATCAGTCAACTTTAGACAAACATATAAGTCGGCATAGAAATCCTGAAGAAGTTGCTATGTTAATGTGCAGTGAATGCGATTATCAAGCCTCGGATGATATAAGTATTCAGAGACATATTCGGAGTCTTCACAGGGCCACACATAAAAGTGATATTTTAAAATCCGTCAAGTGTGATTAAAGAAAAAAATTGCACCTTCATACCATTGTATAGCAAGAAATAGTAGGAACCCAATAGTAAAATAAAAAAATAGCTATCTCGTCTAAATTTAAAAACTTTGAATTGATTTCTGCGAAAATTTAGATCTGACAACATCGCCTTTATTAACACTGAATTCAGAGTTTGGTTTTGGGTTATGGTTTTACTTGAGAGTACCGAATTATCAGTACCAGTTTGGACCAAAATTCTCTGAGGGACTTGAACATTCCCAGACTTTTGGTTACACTATAGAACTCACATATTACGCCACCATTAACAATAAAAAAAAATGTAAAATAAAGAAGGTTTGCATTGTCGTAGTTTTAAACCATTTTGTAAAAATAAAGTTTGGTATCACATAGCTTGACTCAACCTTCTTGGGTTTCATTGCTTTCCTACATACCTATGTTTTCTTTTCCGTTCCTGTGTAATGGTTTTTTGACTGCAAAAAGTCTTTTCTGTTACTCCAATATTCTCCACAATGCTCATTTAATATACAGGGTGTTCGGAAAATGCGTTAGGAAATTTTAAGAGGTCATTCTGCAATGAAAAATAATGTTAATAAGTCTTTTGACAAAATGTCGAAATCTCCTTGGTTACCAAGTTACAGGGCTTAAAAGTTCAATTTTTATTTTTGTTTTTCCACCATATTACATTTATTTTTTAACCAATCTATTTGACATTTGGCACACAAATCAAGCTTTGCAAATTCTAAAATTTGAAGATAAAAGTTTTTTTCTAAATACCGCCAGAGGGCGCTTTACCTGAAACTTAAAATTTATTTACATCATAACTTTTTATTTTGACAGATACCGCAAAGCTGGGGGCGCCATTTTATAGACAAGAACTTATAAAATAATGTACTCTTTATTAAAGTCGATAAACCCAACCGTTTAGGCACCAATCGACATTAAAGTTTTCACCAATTTCAACCAAATTACCTACATACATACAGGGTGTCCAGTAACTCAACCGACAAACTTTACGGGGAGATTCTACAACGGAAAATAAGAAAAAAAATGTCATAAACATATGTCCTAAACGTCTTAGTTTTTGAACTACGGTGTGTTAAATATTTAAAAATATATATATTTTTAAATAATTTAGTAGAGGAGGTAGAATACTTTAGTAAACAAGCGACATCGGCGTCCTATACCGTGTTAAAAACACCGCTTTTCGTCAGAGAAATGTCAGGCGTGGTTAGTAGTCTGATGGGTGCTGTATGGTTCGTATTCCATATCAAACTGTAGACCACAGTGAAAAATAATGAAGCATTTTTTGTTGATACTAATTTGCCCAAGAAGACAAAGATATTAAAGATTTGCTCTAGAAATAGATATGAAGCAGTAGTAGAAACATTTTATTTTAAATAATGTTTTCTATTTTTAGGAGCTATATCAGCTGATTTAAGAGAAGAAGGCTATGACAAAACAGGTCAAAAGAAGTTGATACAAAATATGGCAATAATCAAGGAAGTAAAATTTCTAAACAAAAATTTAGTTGTCCTGAATGTCTTTATCAAACTTTTCAGAAAATACGCTTAACTCGGCACATGCATCGTCATAAAAACATCGAAGTCGACCTGTTTAAATGCAGTGAATGTACTTATCAGGCTTTGCAAAAAAATGAATTAGATAGGCACATGCTTGTTCATCAAGATCCGAATCAACTTACAGAGTATAAATGCGATCATTGTGATTATAAAACAATACGAAGATCAAATTTAAGCGGGCACATGAGTCGTCATAAGAAACCTGGCAGGGTTAAAATGTTGAGATGCAAAGAATGCAATTATCAAGCATTTGATAATAGTAGTATCAAGAGGCATATTCAAAAACTTCACATGGCTACATATAGAGGAGAAATTTTTAAATGCACTAATTGTGCTTATAAAACAATTATGATAGGTGATTTTAACAAACACATTCTAATCCATGAAGATAACCAATGCGATCAATGTGATTTTTAAGTCAAAACAAAAGTCACATTTAATCGTGCATATGCGTCGTCATAATACACCAAGAAGTTGCAATGAATGTGATTTTCAAGCCTCCGATAATAGAAGTGTTAAAAGGCATATTCGAAGATTTCACATGGCTTCATATAAAGGTGAAATCTTTAAATGCTCCAAGTGTGACTATAAAACAATTCTTAAAGAAGATTTGAAGAAACACCTATGTGCTTATTTGTGAAGATTCACGGACTAGTTTTAAATGTGATAAGTGTGATTTTAAAACAATACCACAATGCACTTTGAACAACATATATTACGCCACTATAAAACTGAATAAACATTATAAAAATTACTATTTTTATTATCCCAGATAAGGATAAATGTTGTTTTAAAAATATATAGAATGTCTCTCTCTCTCTATTTTTTTTCTTGGTTTTGGTCCCTTCAGGTCCAATCCACCGCTCTCCCCCTTCCGGACTATGCTTTCCGGGGCTTCGTCGGCGGAAAATCTGGATAATCGAGCTCGTAGCTCCCAGAAATTCCAAAAGAAAACAAACAATTCAACAATCGATGCAATGCATAAATTGTCGGCTGTCAAACCAAGATCTGCTACTGGTGTTACGTAGAACCTTCACTTTCACTACTGACAGTTCCCATGGCACGCCCATCTATTTCCCGCCATTTGAGACATACCTCGTGTTCACCACCAAACAGAATACCATCAGCTTATAGGAATCTTCGCTCACATCGCTTAGATCCAGAAGAAAGATGCCGTCAATTTAGCGTGAATCTTTCCTTGCTCCCCGAAGGTAAAAACGTTCGTACGACAATACTAGCCGCCACTCCGGGAAGAACTTTGTAGTCCTCTACTCACGTCCGCGCTGTCCGGAGGTCAAACAAAGAGTGATATAGAATGTCAGAGGAGTGTACTCAGAAAACCACAGATTCTTTATGCCGAAATATTAAAATTTAAATAATTATACCTATATCCAAAAATTTGATAAAAAAATACAGAATCTCGAAAAATATTTTTACCTTATTTCAATAATTTTTGATACATTTTATATATTTTAATAAAACTCGGTATCCGGGGGTTTTTAGACATCAGCTCCCGCACTCTGTAATTTGATAGATACAAAATATAGGCGGAAAAGAAATTTCCTTTTTATTTCTTGTCTGTACTCTGTATTATTCTTTCTAAATTGTTCGTAAATCTTTTTTAGATTGCATGGATTTAATGAAAACAAATAAGTCGTGAGCTCAAACCTCGTCTAAGTGTAAAGTTTAAACAAAATACAAAATAACAACATTACATAAACGAATATATTATTTTCACAAAACACTAAATAAAAATTTGTTTATTATTGCTGATCACAAATTGCAATGTCGTCAATGTTCCCGCAAACACCCGCTTATAAAAGAATATAAACAAACGTCCAGCAGGTAAGAAGAGCGAGATTATTTTATACAAAACGCCATACAATAGAACAGGATAAATCACAAGAAAGATCCAAATCGCCTTTCTATTTCCAGGCGTTCGTGAGTGCGGAACGAGCCGAAAGGCTTTACGGAGTTCGAAATAGACAGGAAATAGAAAATAGTATTTCTTTCTTGGCAAGATACGGAGTCCAGACGCAGCTATTCAGATCTGATGTTAATTTTTAACACACTTTTATTAGCTTGGGTTGTATGTATGTATGTATGTAACGGAATCTTAATTTTCACCAACTTCGAGCGATTCGATTTCTTTGAAACTTTGCACACGTATCAAGGACCCATGACAATGCAATAATCTGCAAACAGTATCCGGTTATCGTAATTAGGATCGCCAGGATAAATAAATTCCTTTATAGATTTTCTGTAGGAGAGTAACAGAGAAAGAGTCAGTGCGCGATCTGCGCATGCGTGCAATTTCGGACGTACTCTTAGCATAAGGCTGACAGAAACTTGTTCGGAGTAGCGTACTGAAACCCCATGCAACAGTGAAGCTTTAAATGAAATGATTAGATTACGAAATAGTTCGTGAAACATTTCAATATCACATGTCCGCAGAAAACTAATTGATATATCGAACTAAAAAATGAAAAATAAATAATAGTTTAAAAAACACGCTTTTATATGCAATCGAACTAAAAATTAGAAAATAATTTTTCATTACAAAGAGTTTGTATTACAGTAATAAAAGATCAAACAATGAATCATAATTATATACCTCAAAATAGAATTATAATAAAATTTAAGATATTAACAGAATAATTCACTTCAGAATAAAAGCGTGGGGTGCTTAATATATTAAATGTTATAATTATTTCATTTGTAAATATCTATGAGGGAAAAGTTATGAAAAAATAGTAAAATGCACCCCACGCTTTTTACTCTGAAGTGAATTATTCTGTTATTATCTTAAATTTTATTATAATTCTATTTTGAGGTATATAATTATGATTCATTGTTTGACCTTTTATTACTGTAATACAAACTCTTTGTAATGAAATATTATTTTCTAATTTTTAGTTCGGTTGTATATAAAAGCGTGTTTTTTTAAACTATTATTTTTATGTATAAACTAGAGGGTGCTAGCTACACTATTTAAATGTTTTTAATGCTTCCCAACTTTTTGTGCTACTGTGTATGTAGTATGGACCATCTAAATAATCCAGTAAACTCCCCTATGCTTTTTAAACAAAAGAGGTATACTTTGTAAGAATGGCTCTCAGCAACCGTTTTCAAGATAATTGAACTTGGTTTAGTTCAAGGTATATGGAAATAGTATATTGTATGACATGTTGGAAAAGCGATATATTTTCGAACGATGGAAGAGTTTGCTGGGCGGTGCTTTAGAGTCCAGCAACCACCAAAAATCCGGAAATATGATTTCTCTATGTGCTTTACACTTTTCTGGACACCCTGTATATATACAGGGTGAGTTTTTTTGGGGGTTTAGTACGAGGATCTCAGAAACCGATGCAGTTACAGAGATGGTGAAATGGGGAAAGAATTGTTGTTTTTAGAGCTTGTTTTGTCCAAAAAAATTATGACTTACTAGATATTTTGGAAAAACCGTTTGTTCCATTTATGGACCTCTAAAAAATTTACTGCATGGAAGTTAAGAATATTAATTATTCAACAATAAAAATTTGCTACATCTAACGTTAGAAAAAATGCTACAAAAAAGGTGTAGGACAATTTTTTTGCAGGTCAGTAAATGCGTTTTTTTCTGAAAATAACCATAGCTTATGTTTCATTTTTTTAAAGGAGATTAAGAATATTGATAAATATACTGGGTGTTTCGATTTAAAATACCATAGTTTTTCTTTATCAAAAAATACTTGTCAAAATTTTTCTGGTATAGGAATCGCTGAAGGAACTTACCTTATTTTTATTCTTTAAATCTTAAAATGGGCTAATTTACAGGGTGTTCCATTTAAAAAATTGAAATGAAGCATTTTAATTATTGAAATATTTGCCTTGCTATAAGAAATATCTTGTATAAGATCTAGTGAATTTTCTTACAGGAATCTATTTTTTGGTGCTTAGTGTGTTAAAACACCTAGCTAAGTACAACGGCACGAGTGCCAACATAAAATAA